>UFQX01001248.1:85327-119873 GCA_900497675.1 Arapaima gigas | reverse complement strand
CACCCACTCACTCACTCACCCATTTACTCACCCACTCACTCACTCTCTCTCTCTCACTCACCCACCCACTCACTCACTCTCTCACCCACTCACTCTCTCTCTCTCGCTCACTCACTCACTGACTAACTCTCTCTCTCACTCACCCATTTACTCACCCACTAACTCTCTCTCTCTCACTCACTCACCCATTTACTCACCCACTCACTCTCTCTCTCTTGCTCACTCACTCACTGACTAACTCTCTCTCTCACCTGCTCACACCCACTCACTCTCTCTCACTCACCCATTTACTCACCCACTAACTCTCTCTCTCTCACTCACTCACCCGCTCACTCACTCACCCACCCACTCACTCACTCTCTCACCCACTCACTCACTCACCCATTTACTCACCCACTCACTCTCTCTCACTCTCTCACTCACCCGCTCACTCACTCACCCACCCACTCACTCACCCATTTACTCACCCACTCACTCACTCTCTCTCACTCACCCGCTCACTCACTCACCCACCCACTCGCTCACTCACTCACCTGCTCACACCCACTCACTCTCTCTCACTCACTCACCCATTTACTCACCCACTCACTCACTCTCTCTCTCTCACCCACTCGCTCACTCACTCACCTGCTCACACCCACTCACTCTCTCTCACTCACCCATTTACTCACCCACTAACTCTCTCTCTCTCACTCACTCACCCGCTCACTCACTCACCCACCCACTCACTCACTCTCTCACCCACTCACTCACTCACCCATTTACTCACCCACTAACTCTCTCTCACTCACTCACCCACTCACTCACCCGCCCACTCACTCGCTCACTCACTCACCTGCTCACACCCACTCACTCTCTCTCTCTCACTCACTCACCCATTTACTCACCCACTAACTCTCTCTCTCTCTCTCTCTCTCTCACTCACTCACCCACCCAAAGCAACTGGTATAAAGTAAAAGGACGCTGCGGTGCTCGGTTTAAGGGTGACGTCCTGACTGCTAACCACTGCAGTTAACGGTGAGAAAAAGGTACAAAATCGTCCCACGACGTTTAAATCGCGCCGAAACAAAACCCTTTTCCAGCCGGACTGCGAAGATGTAAAAAGGCACTGAAATCCGTCTCCGAAGTCTTCGTCGGGTTTGTTCCTTCACTTTCCCCCGCAGTTACAGCCGCGTGTCAGTCGTGCCAAAGCGCGGAAACGAGAAAGAAGAACCGGGCCGCGTTGGCCGTAAACAACCGCAGGAGCCCGACGTCACGGCTGCCAGTGTCACCGCCGCGCCGCCGTCTTTCTGTCAGCAGCGTGTGACACACGCAAACGCGACTTCGCTCCGGTACCCGTTTTTTCTCGACTACGCGAGGGCGTTATTCTTCGACCAACGCACAACGGACAATTCTGGCAAATTCTTGCGATTCGCAGCCGACGAGTGTTTTACTTGGGTTTGGGCTGGACGGGCCACCAGATTTATACAGGCAGCCGCAGCCGAGAGCGAAAACAAACGTGTAACAATTAATCCGGCTCCTTGGCAAATCTACAGCACTTTTGTTTCCGCGCGTAAAGGCGGCAGACGGCTGAACTTTTCACACCCCGCGGAGCCTCGCAGTCAGATGTCTGCGCAG
This sequence comes from Arapaima gigas, assembly GCA_900497675.1. Lineage (NCBI taxonomy): Eukaryota > Metazoa > Chordata > Actinopteri > Osteoglossiformes > Osteoglossidae > Arapaima > Arapaima gigas. The sequence goes on along the minus strand of UFQX01001248.1, from coordinate 118,256 downwards.
CCCGAGCGCTGCGGTGGCGCAGGGGAGGGCCGCAGAAAATATTCCGCTTGCCGACCCCGCGGAGGGGCGGTCATTAATGAAACACAGGCCACACAATGAGGTCATACGCCGTTTGAATTTCAACAGACGCAGAAAACAAAAACAGCTTCAGAAAAAAAAAGCCCAAAGAATAAGAAATATGAGCACATTCTGGCTTCCTGCAGCCAGACGGAAAGAGGAAAACGGGTGGGGGGGGGGGNGGGGGGGGGGGGGGGGGGGGGGGGGGGGGGGGGGGGGGGGGGGGGGGGGGGTGAACAGAAATATATATTCTCGTTTCCCCCCTTAAAACCGAAGTGGCGTGAGGTCGCTGTGAGAGCAGACTAAACACAAGGTCGGGGGCCAAAGCAAACGCCGAGGACCTCCGGACACACGGCAGCGTCACCCCCCGCTGCTCCCCCGCCGCCCTCCATGGGGGACATCACCCAAAGTGCCAGCTTGTTTAGACAAGAATCCCGTGTTCGTAACCGATAAGCCCGAGAGGTAAATCCTTTACCGCGGTACGCGCCTTTCTACACGCAAACGCGGCCTGAGAAACGCTGCCGTCGGAAAGGGGACGGAGTCGAGGACGGAGTGACCGCTCGCGACTGCCTGGTTTTCCTGATTCCCCGAGTCCAAATCCCGCTCGGAGCCTCGGGAACTTCAAACAGCCAATATCCCGCAACATTCGTGAAACAGAGGAGAACCGCGGGGAATATGGAAAAAATAGAGAGGAAGGAGAGGGGAAAAAAAAACCCGAAAAAAGCAGCAGACCTTCGACAGCACGCGGTAAAATTAACATTTCAACAGTTCTCGGCTTTCATCTACGTCCCTGCAGAAGCCCCGTTTCTATGGAAAAACACGCGTGCTGGAGATGCGGAAAGGTGCAGAGCCCGAGGAGAGGGCCGAGGAAAAGGAACAGGAGATACCGCTCCGTACCTCCCAAGTCTCAATAAAACATCCCACATCTCCGTTTTGCTTCAGTCATTTACACGTGAAGCACAAAAGAGGAGATGTGGTGGGAAGAAGAGGCTGGAATGAGGAAAAAAAGGCAAAAGTTGGTTAAAAAACTAATCCAAAGCTCACTGCACAAGCGGGTGAATTATGCAGGGTGCAACGTCCCGCCCGAAAGCCTCACTTTGGGGAAAAACATCTCATGATACATCGACACCATTTTGAAAAGGAGTTACACCTCCGATTTGCGTGAGCTTTTTACACCAATTCTCACACTTGCTGATGCGGCCCCTCTGGACCTCCGGACCAGTGCACAACTGTCCTGATCTTTCCACAAACTTGTTTACATAATATGGCCATGTGGTACACGGGGAGGCAGGAGTCACCACACACACACACACACACACACACACACACACACACGAAGCTCGCTTCTGAAACGGAGGTCTTACGCAGATCCTGTCACACAGCATCGTACACACGGGCCCGGATGTCGACACCGCCGCGCCTAACACGCACGCTCAGGTACGAATAACAAACCGCCAGTCGTGTTGACGGCCCTATTCTACGTGGTAGGAGGGCACAGGGTAGGAAGGGGAGACGGAGACCCGATCCGATGCTCCGTCAATCTGAGTTTGAGAATAGAATGATGCCGGAGGTGAATCCGTGAGCCTCTCGTCTCACCGACCGGCACATCCTAGAAGGTCGAGCTCTAGGCTCTCAAGGTCGAGTTCACGCTGGTGGATGTTGTTCTACTGGATCATTTGCTTAACCCCTAAATGCAGCACAGCTACAGCAGACAGTGTCACGCAACACGGAGCGACAGAGACCCGCATTAACACACAGATCGATAGAGAAAACCATTACTTTTGCAAACTTTATGCTGAACACTTTTAGCGCTGAGCACCTTTTCACACTTTGCGCCGCAGCACACGGGTGGTTTGGGGTCCGCTGGTGATGGGCGGCTGCGGCATCCAAGTCTGTCTCCAGAGTAAAATATTTTTTCAAAATCACACATACATATGGGCAGTTGTAACGCCCATAGAAATGAAAAACAAAATCTCAGGTATTATTTAGGATCACAGCACGTAAACAAAGACGACACCTGTGGTCCAAAGCGGACGCTTTATTTACAACATTTACAGCTGCAGACTTGAAAAAACTGAATAAAATACAAAATAATCTATTGGCAGTTATAACACGCAAATGTACCTAAATCATCCGAAAGCACTTTGTTTGTGTAAAATTTAGGCGCTTGACAGGTAGACGAAGAGCAAGCAACCCCAACACGTTCTCAATGAGTACAAACCGAAAAAAGAAGAAAGTTGTTTCACTTATTCGGCATTTAGTTTCGCTTAAATTGTCCGAGACAAAGAGAGCGAGGAGTACCTGGGCCGAGACACGGAAACCTGACGCCTCGGGGTGCCAGCGACCCACGAAAGGCGTTTGAGGGCGATGCGGATACCGGCACGAACTTGGACAACCAGATACCAGACAAATGAATAATCTGCAGATGGATGAATAAAATTTTCCAGTCCTGGGGCCCGTATTCCTGTTACTGACACTGACGTCCCCTTTCGGGAGCAGCGCGTCGCAAATCAGCCAAACCGGCGACCCCACGGACTCCACCCCCGCCTTCGCCGACGGCCGCGCTGCGTCCATTTGTGGAGGCGATTCAAGTTGGGCATAAAAAATGATTCTGTCGAGAAAAAGCGAATCCTAAACAGGACCAGACCCCGTCGTGCTGGGAAATACTTCGCATGACCGTACGAATCTGTATTGATCCACCGTTTCACCTGGTTTATAACCTCTTCGTGTAAAACACCGTTTTCAGTCACCACACATCTGGACCCCGCAGGTCCGAACCCCAGAGGAGCTCCGCTGAAACGGACGCCCACGCTCGGCCAGCAGAAGAAACGGAAGAACGTCCCGCGGATCCTTCCCCCTACTGCTACCGACAAGACTCCCCTGTAGGGAGGAGGGACGAGCACAGCACCTCAAGAAACTCGCCAAATTTACCTTCTTCCTCCACCACCTGCTCGCCTGGTCCAGCTGTAAATTCTCCTCTAAGGACTTGATACAGCCTCTCAGTGGCCTTTAGTTTGACACAGTTGTGGCCAGATTACACGTGTCCCACCTCTGCGACGCTTGAAATGCAACTAAAGCCGGTTATGAAATAGTGCACAACTTCCTTGCGATGGAGGAAATCACCTCTGCGACTAAGATGCGGCAGAGCTCGTGCTGGGAGGATGGAATGGGGTCTGAAAACCCCAGTTACTCGTTCGTCACCGAGTCTCGCACCTACGCCCTTCTCCGCGTCTTTAAAAGCACACACACGTGGTGGGATAACCATAAAACGCCACGTCCGCTGCTCTTCAGGGCACCGCGGGTTGGTCCACACACACACACACACACACACACACACAAACACTGCCAGGCCAGCAAGTTGCGAGTGTCAAATTGTCAAACGTGGTTGATATGAAAAAGGAGCTATAAAAAGAAATGCCGCCATCAAGTGGAGAGGATGGCCGAAGGTAAACGGCGGCACCGTTTCCGCTCCGATTGCTTTAATTTTTTTAAATATGTGCACCGACTGCCCGTGAAGCATCTCTGTCCTTCGGCGGCCCCCGCAACAGTCGTTTCAGCGTTTACATAACGTGTAGGAGCGACGACGCGGCTGCGGCACCGACATGACGGACAAAAGTCGGGGAGCCCTGGCAATTCCCACAGCGGGAGAAGACCTTATATCGACGGTACTAATGGTGTTTCACAGCACTGTAATCCATTCCGAGAAGCAGCATCTCCCGCAGTTGCTGCAGAAGGTGCCGGCTTTTCCGTTTGTTCGTTTTAACATCTCCCCGGGCGTCTTACCTTCAGCAATACGACAGGCCCATCGCCACGACACACTTTCGCCAGCGTGGCGCAGCATCTTTGAACTTCATTGCACTTCTCAAAAAGCGGTTCTTACCTAGTGTGGAGGTATTCAAAGTTCACACTGACCCCGCGCTCGGCCTCTGCCTGACGCTTAACAGACGCTGACGCTTATCTGGATTATTTGGGAGACGCGTCCAGGCCTGCTGAGTGACACAGGTCCGAGGTTCGCTTGAACCAAACCCCCCGATACTCGCACGTTCTGCCTTGTGAAGTTTAAAAAAAAACAATAAAAAATTCTTTAACGCGACTCAACAAACACGTCAGACGGTGCTCAGCAGCCGTTCGGGGAGCGCTGTTCTCTTGCTCAGGTCAAATATTTCTGAAACGTCTTAAAAACAAGGCGCCCTTAAAAAAATGTTCATATGCAGAAAACACACACACACACACACACACACACACACACACACACACACACACACACACGCGTGTGCACGAGTTCCGCATTTAAATTAACGTTACGTATAGATTTTTTTCCCTACCAAATCATTCCACTTTACCGCGGACAATTCTCACACGGCAACCCATTATATTTACTTTCATCTTCAATGAAATGGTTGGGCGAGCATCAGCAACTCGGAGACACACGTTTCAATCGGGCCCCCCGGCAGAGGTGTCAATCTGCATTAAATCAGCCGAGCTCCTCGCTGGTGGGGGGTGGGGGCTCCGGAGCACAGGCGGAGGTGCCGGGATGGCGCGGTCAGACACGCTCCGTCTCTTTGACGCGGGACCTCCGAAACAGCGGTGAATGGCCCCGCGAAAACGCCCGGACGGGAACAACCGTCGTGACGCCTGGCCACCCCGAGGGGCTGCCAGCTCATTGTCCCGTTCACAGGTTTGCTCTCCAAAGCCCCTCGCGACTCTGACCCGGATCTGCCGACGTCAGGGAGACCGCGAGAGGTTCCCCCGTCGCGTCTTTTACGCAGGTTCGCAAACAAAAGGACAGAGGCGAAAGCGCCGCGTCGATCCATCCCGCGTTCCTCCATCCCGCCTCGTCCGCTTCTAGCGCCCGGTACACGACGGGACGGTCGAGCGCTCGGCCGAGACTCGCCGCCCCGGCAGAATCGTCCGCTTGCGGGGACTCTGCGAAACGCGTTTGGGGGCAGCGCCTCCCGTTCCGTCTGCTACGGAATAAAAAAAGCGCACGCTGACTGCAGGGCTCTAAAACGGCGCGATACGGAGTCCGCGAGACACGTGTTGTTTTACTTTCACGATCGCGTTTAATTGATTTTCTTAAAAGACATTTGAGCCTCATTTCCCAGGTAGCAATTACATTGTCTGAGGTTGGAAACGCGAGTCTGTTTCACTCTTCAGGCGGTGATCCCGTGACAGACCCTGAGGAGCAGACCAGATGAAATAGCTGGAATAGTTCAAACTATTTTTGGAAGCGAGAGCAGACCCTCTTGCGCCTAATGGAAGCTTTTCCTTTCTGCTGACACTTGACAAAGTCTCCTCGTGTTCTCGGTAACGTGAAGAACGAAACGGAAACCCGCGGAGGTTGACCTGCGAGCGAACGGCGCCCGGCTCCGGCCCGCGCCGCAGCGCATACGGGGTCCTCGGTCCCGCTCCGAGGTCGTCGCCCGTTCCGGACAGCTGCACGTCGGACCCGAGGCCCAGTCCACCAGGGCAGAGAGACAGACAGACACCCCTCTGCGGGTCACGAATCCAGGGCAACCGGGCCTATCGATGCCCTTAACTCGCAGGACGGCTCTGAGGATCGGCGACCTCCGCGCCCCGATTCTCCGGACGTTCGGGAAAAATCCCCGCCGCTGCGTTTTTACACCATTCGCTCCGCTTTTTGACTCCATTTTGAGTTCGCTGGCGGCTATTAACACGATTTCGGTCAGAATTGGGTGACTTAAGGACACATAAATGTAAGGGTCCAAACAGGAGAGAAAGAGCGAAAGTCCAAGTGTTTGGTTACATCGTGAACACGCGCGAGATGGTAAAACCCGAAGCACAGCGATCTGCCGAGAAGCTGAGTGTTAAATTGAAAAGTAACCGATACCACAAGCTGCCCGTCCACCGAGCAACCGCGGAGCGGGTCCAAAGCCCGCCTTTGATGGCCAAGACTTTTTGTTCAAAAGGCTTAAGTTTAAAATATTCCGGAGGGCTCTGAGAAGATTGACCAATGACCCCATCTCAGCCCCACACCCTTCGCAGGGTTAATGGTGGATAAAGATTAAATGGGAATTCCCAGATCTTTCCCGCCTGGAAGCCCGGACAACAGGCGGGGGTGGGGGAGGGGGGGGCACGCCAACGGGAGCCGGGCGACTCTTTGATGCCCCCCCATTTATTAACCGTGGCCCACGAGTTTAGTGCACGGTCCCAGTCGGGGAAGAGGGGGCTTCTCAGAAATTAATTTCAAGCCAAATTTCAGGAAAGCTACTCCTTTGTCCCCTTTTTTTGTGCCAAGGATGGACCCAAGCGCAGCAGATTTTGCACACGCATATTTAAAGTCTGAGTAGGGGGCATCCGAATACCCCTTACACCAAAAAAAAAAAAAAAAAAAAAATACTCTTAAAACTCCCAACCAGTCATGAAGATTTAATGAGTCTTTGAAGATTTAATTGAACGCCGAGCAAATTAGTAAGAATGTGGTTTAGGCCGAGGTCAGAAGCCCAGCTCCCCTGGTGAAGAAGGGGGTCTTGGGACAGCAGCTACTTCTTTTAATTGCACCCAGGCCACAGAAAGGCCAGACCGCACGAAAGGCTGCTGCGCAACGCTCAGCACGGATTACGGACCACCGTTGTCACCCAGGAGCAGAACGACCCAGCATCTAACGCAGCGTTTCGGAGGCGGCGGCGTTATTGTAAACTGGCAGTAAGTCAAAGGCGCAGCGCAGCTTTTATAAACCTCGGAGCTCCAGAGGAAAACCTCGACGTCTCAGTGAGGTATTTAATGAGAGAAGGCAGAAGCGCTTGACCAGAAGCACAATCGCTGGCTTCCATGCTGGAGAAGACAAACCAAAACACAAACCGCGTGATCGAGGGTTTCCGTTTTCCATCGCCACGCAGTACTACTTCTTCTGCTTTGCCGTTATCGCCAGGGCTCTCCTTCAGGGGACCCGTCCAGCATCTTATCTGTCCGCTGACTTCCCTGTACCACGAGAGAGAAGAACCGCCACAGCAGACGCCCGTTCACCCCCGTCCCTCAGCTGCTGCAGACGTTCACACAGCAGCTTTGTCTCCTGCACAGGCCTGCGCGTCCACACACGGGGGAAATGGAAACAGCCTGGGGGGAGGGGGGGGGGTCCCAAGTCCTTAATAATCTATATTCCGAAAGTTAGACACAGCTGANGACGTCCTTTTTTTGGGGGGTGGGGGGGGGGGGGGGGGGGGGGGGTCCCAAGTCCTTAATAATCTATATTCCGAAAGTTAGACACAGCTGAGGAACACTTGAAAAAGGTATTTCACTCACCGCCTTGCCTGGGCTTCAGAGAGTGTGTCTGCTGTTCGCTATGGCAACCGCAATGCCATCTTCTGCGCTGCAAGTACAAGAGCATTCGGTGACTAAACCTCAGAATTACTGCAGATCCTCTCGCAGGCAAAGCACGGATAAACGTGCCGACAGTCAGTCACGCGGATACTCGGCAGGGCTGGATTTTGCTGGAAATAAAAACGACACCTCAGACGGGAAACTTTGCAGGTTACGTTCGACAGACTGCAGGGATCCTGACAAAACCCAGGAGGTGATGTCTTGCATGATGCACCAGGCCGCATGACTTGCTCTGAAGGTCTCTTGATTTTAAACACTAGAATACCTCTGTCAGTTTCCGGTTATTTCCGCCCCTTCGTGAACTTGGTAGCAGATACGACTCCTGAAGTCGAACTGCCACCTTTGACACGGGATCTTCAGCATCACAGCAGAAGACAATCATTTTTCAGAGTGAGACCATCACATCTTTAGTCTGCTGTGACCCTAGGTGACCTGGACCATTTAATCTATAAAGTGTAAAGAACAAAAGTGACAGAGAAACTCAGTGTAAAGAGAGATATTGTTCTTTTTTTTGGGGCACCGTGACTTTGAAGCGTTTTACTGTGACCTCCTGTAAAAAAATAAAGTATTATTTCACCAAACTGTTCTACAAGCAACATTATTGGACTGAAATCATTTCAAATGTCTCAAAAACCACCTAGTTTCTAGTTTTACTGCACTTCCATCTAGGACACGGTGGTCCACTCACACACACACACACACACACACTCACACATGCACGCACACACACACACACACACACACGCACACACACACACACTCACACACTCACACACACACGCACACACACACACACTCACACATGCACGCACACGGAGCGAGGAAACACTAGCGAGCGACTGTGGGCCTTCCGTCGTTTCCGAATAAAAACGACCCCGGGCAACCGACCCCGAGGAAGACGGCCTGCGAGCGGAGCAGACGTGCTCCGGTCGCAGCCGCTCCGTCAAGCAGAAACCCGCCGCCAGCGATAATACTCACGGGTCTGAGTGGCTGCAAACGCAACCTTCCGAGCCGAAGGCCACCACTGAGAACGGGGCGGCGCCCGAAGGTCCCCGCTGCCAAACCCGGCTCCCGATGTCGTACCTTTCATAAAGGTGATGACCCTAACCTGACTAACCTGACGGCAGCAGGAGATCCCTGCAGCAGAAGTGGGAAAACCAGTGTAAGCACCCGAAGCGGCTTTGTCCTCCAAATAAAGGTGAGCACAGCATCGTCGTCTGTGCGGAAAGGGGGGTCACCAGCTGGGCCTGAAATTATCTCCATGCTAACAACATTTAAAGTATTTCACCAGTTTAGAAAAAGCCACTGTTGTGCCCTGTTGGATTACTGAGCCTTTTCTTTTCTTACACGCCAGCAGCACTTGACTCCCGGAAGCTGAGAATGAAATTACGCAGGTTGCAGCTCGCTCCTGTTCCTGTTGCGTCTCCGGGGCGCCGTCGCTAAACTGCCTCTTAGGAGCCGAAACCCACAAAACAGCGGCAGAACCCGACGCGCGACGTGACTCATCCGCTCGGCCAGCAAAGCCAACAAGAGCGACTACAGGGGACAATAATCCTTCAAAGAAATGCCACGCTCCTGTTGTGCTGTGTTAAGGAGTGTCGAGGCGGCGTTTTACGCCGAGACCGAAGCTTTATCTCCGAACGGCGAGCAATTCAGACCGAACAAAGATGGTGCTCGTGGCGTTTATATTCACCGGCGGACGTGTAATAAAACTAGACACCGCCGCTCTGACAGTGTTTAAACACCCCGTCCTTAAGCGGCCGGCAGAAAATCCGCAGCAGGTCACGTGCGATGGACGCAGCAGAAGGCACAGCAAAGAAACCTGATCCTCGGAACCTCCGACGTGTAGCTAAATGCCGCTTGTCTGAAGTGCGGACTGAAGGGGAAGCACGTCGGTTAAGCCCTCGGCTGCGGTAGACACGTTCGCAGAAGACAAAAGGTGGTCGCTGGCCTTATCCGCGCACCTCCATCTGCCTCCGTGTTGCATCGCAGCCCTCGATCCCCTGGGGACGTTTTGCGAGGCCCGGACGACAGGCGCCAAAACAACATTTCAAAGAGCGGCAGAAAGAGAAAAGAAAGGTGTGTAACACGCGACGTGGAAGTTAACGTCTCCAACACCGACGTCTCCGAAAAGGTCTGTATCCCAGCAGAGCGGATAACTTATTTTAAGCACGGATCACAAATGTCAGGCGGCTTCTTCATTATAGTTAGTTATTCGGCTTCGTCCCGATTCATCTGCGCAGCCGACAGGTCACCTGCGCAGCCGACCGAATGAACGTTAATAAAGCAGCTGTGAGAACGACGGACCGTTTCTCTTTCCCCCCTTTTAATGGGCAACTTCAAAGCACTAAACCCTGCAATAAAACCTCGACTGGCTCAAATCTCGGTGAAAAATCCAGCTCGGCTTTAGGCTACGATGCCGTCACCTGACCAAACCGAAAGGTGAGAGGCTGCTGTGGATGCAGATGCCCGAGGAGGCCGCTAACTGTTTTTGTTTGGCCTCGGTCAGGTCCGGAGTTAATCCTCCGTCCAAACCTCAGCGTGTCATTTACTGTAAATCCTGAAAGCGGCTCTGAGGCTCCAGAGGTCTTATCTGGGCCTCAGTTTCGCTTACAGTGTGGCCGGACCTCCTCTCCTGTAGTTTCTATCAAGTGGCTAACAATGGCCAGCAGTGGCAGCCCCTACTTATCTATCCGCCCCACGGGATTCACAGAAGCTCTTCACTCGAATGGTCAGAGAGGCGGAAAACAAACACGGGCTGCGAGTTTCCGGACCCCCCCGCGACTGCCTGCTCCGTGAACGTCTATTTGTGTACGCAGTTTGCTGACAGATGTTGCGGACAACGCTGAAAAACAGAACTCGCGCGTGCAGTAAAACGCCTTTTTCCACGACCACAACGATAGCAGTAAAAAGTGCCAAAAAAGTGCCAAAAAAGTGCCAGCTTTTACCTGGAGTTTCTCCTGCAGCGGACGCAGGACTCGCTCTCGTCACGCTGAAGTGACAGCCGGCGTAACGTCCCTGCAGTTACGTGTAAAGTACCGTGTTGGTCCACGTGCCACCCCAGCGCCGGCAGGGCCGGGAGGCCCGGGCCACGGGGATTTGGCGGAGCGGCGCGGCACAAACGGCGCCTTTTCTCTCCCGATGTCGCCTCTGCTTTTCTCTCATCCCCCCACTTCGACGACGCGGCACAACAGCACTTTCGCATCCAAGAAACGGTCTCCTCTCCACCTGCACTGTGCCTGACTTTTTATATTAAATAAATAAAATTCACAAGCAACAGCTGGCCCCCGAAGGCGGCAATAATATACACCATCTGCGAGGCCGGGTGCCAGAAGAGACCATTTCAATTAAAAACCACTCAGCTGATCCTGTAAAAACACACGTCTGCTGTCTCCATACGAGACGGCCCAATTGGAAAGCGGCCGAACGGCCAGCAAACCTCCGGCACGACCGGAGACGCCCTCTGCCTCGAACGACACCGTCGCTGCCGCGCTTTCAGACAGAATTCGGCTGCGTTTCCACAGACCCCGGGCTCGGTTAGGGACGTAGCCGTCGCCGCTGAAGGCCAGGCAGGAACGAATGTGTGACGCGGGTCCTCTAAACACCATTCCGAGGTCTAGTCCCAGCCAGGAAGACCATGGGAACAAGAAGCGTGACGTCACACTCTGGCCATTGAATCCCAGAGCTTCACAGATGCCTTGCGGTCCCTCAAGTTGACAGCTGCTCCACATTCAGATATAAAGTGCAACACGATGCCCGCGCTGTAAATATGGGGGGGGGCAACCCGATCCTGATGAACAAGATGGTCCACAGCGATTCAAGGAGACTAGAGTGGATAATCCACTGAGTAAAAAAGGCAGAGAACAAAAACAACCAGTAGTTTGTCTAAGAAACCAAGAAACCTGCGCGGTCGACTGAGATACCGTCACGTAGTTAGCAGATTAATGCAATTCACCCCCCGCGGACCCTCGAAAGCTCTGTTAGAAGCCGACCTCCACACTTACTTGCAGCAGGTTGGACGAGACGACTCGAGCGGAACGCAAACTGAAGCGGAGCTGCGCAAACGCGGCCGCCTGCGCGGCGAGAGCGACGGCACGTCTGCGCGACCCCCGTCGTCCTGTAAGTTATGCGGTGACCAGTTGAGGGCAGATCCAGACTCTCAGCGCCACGAGCTCACGCTCCTTCCGCAGCCCGATGCGGTCGTCTGAAGACATCTCAGTCACAAATCCTTCTCGCATTACTTGTGCAAGATAATTCAAAGCAGGTCGGACACAGTATCTGGAATTCCTAATGTCACGTATATAAAAATGTGCGTCTGAAAAAGTCACGTCTGCACATTCCTAACTTGTAGCTCTTCCTTAGGTTATCGACCGCATAGGTCACAGAGCATATTTTATGGCGCGTCGGATGGAATAAAGCACATAACTGGAGAAACTCGACGCTGGTTTCGGCGCTGCTGGTCAAATTTATACATTAGTATAAAATATTACCGACCACATTATAAAAGGATTAATTCGGCATGTTATCAAAATAAATTCTAATATTTTGCCCATGTATTGGGGGGGGGGGCTGTCATTTAAGTTGATTTTAATAAGGATGGGACAGGGACTGTTTGTATGTTACCGCCAATACAGCGAAGGTCCGAAACTACAAAGCTTTCGGGCCGTAAGAAAAAACTGCTCAACTTTGCTGTCGTACAGAGTTTCAGGGAGAGTTTCATAACCCAGCAGAGCTCCAGGACGCCCGGCCTGCGGAGACGTCCAGGACCCGTGAATGACAACCCACAGTAACTGCTATGCAAAGGTGAACCGAGTCGTTCAGCTCTTACCGGCTGTTTGCTGCTGTTGTTTTTTTTTTTTTTACACTTTCCACGCACATCTGCAGGCGAACGCGGACTTTGTCAGGCAGCAACGTTCGCTTCACCGCAGGTCGGGATTAAAATTTAACACACAGAACGGGACAAACCCTCTAAAATAACACAGGGCTCCCACACCACGGGGCATCGGCGGCCCTGCGGTCGCCTCCGGGGAGCCGAGCCGGGAGACCTTGGAGTTACACGCCGGGTTATTTGCAAAGTTAAACACAGCTGCCTTCTGCCAGCAGCTCAGAACGCCTTCAGACAAATGCCTCGAAAAGCACGTCCAGGCCGAATAAATAAAGAAGAAAATCTCTTGGTCGGAGCGTTAAAAATACGCTGTACTATAGTGGGAAGTGAACATTTGTGGATGTGCACCTGCAGTGGGGAAAAAAATAAATCCTTCATTTAGGTAAAGATATACATTTTTTAGCTGAAGAAATACTGAGATCATCTGGGTGGCAATAGTTACACAGCACATGGTGTCAAAGTCTAAAATCTGGTTTCGTTTAAAGGAGAATTTAGTGATGCAAGTTGTGCAGATAAAAAGTGAACGATAAGTAAAGAGAACGACCCCCTACATGAAAAACAACTGTGAAGAAAAGTCCCGCGAACTTCTGTAGCGGCAAAACAATATTTTAGTTACATCCACAACCGCGTCCGCTTTTCTTGGCCGAAAATCGCAGCACTTTTGCCGGAGGAGCTTCGAACCCACGACGAACACCAGACCGCGGACAGCGAGGTGACTCTTTCTCCACTCGAGCGCGGTTCTGTTCTACCTTCGGGTGCCGGGTTGTCATGGAAACGTTTAAGTTTGCGGCGATAAAGACGGAAACGGAGCGACTTCGGTCGCCGTCCGGCTGCGGAGTCGTCGGCGCGCGACGCGGGAAAACCCGCACGAGCCGTGACGGCTTATAAATCCGGCCTCTTCGCTCTGCGACCTCCGGCTTCTCTTTCGTTTCTACCGGAGCAACACAAATACCAGGAGCGTTAGAAAACTCACACAGTTCTATTTGTAAAACACAGAAGAGAAGCGAGGCGGCCGCGAGGTTCGGCCACACGCGCCTGTAAACTCCACGTTACACTTTTTTTTTTAACTTGTTTTCGGCAACGAACGAGTGTGTCGCACATTTTCCCGGACGGACATTTATGTGCTCGTGAAGCGGCGATAAAACCTTTAATCTGTCTGCTGGGGGTAACGGGACGCATCCCGAACGCGACTAAATAAAGTTTTTAATCTTTGTCATGTAAATAAATGCAGATAATCAAACTTATCGATAGCCTTAAAATGCCATTTAGAGACAGCAAAAAAAAAAAAATTATTAAGCACAAATAAAGAGCCCAACAAACAGGGGTCCCCCGCAGGGCGGCGAACACCGTTTAAATGGGAAACATCAATTATTCGTTTTTTTCGGTACATTTATTCGTGTGAGAAAAGCAGCCCCCGGGTGTGCAGCTCAGAGCAGGAGTGTGTCGAAGCCCTGATACAGGTGGGCCCTGAAAAAACCGAAAGGAAAACCTCCAAAAATATATTAGACGCTTTCTAGAAAAATTCCCGTGATTTTATGAGCGCGGTGGGAATAAACAATGTCCATTTTCAAAGCTCTGTTAAAAAGGCTCATCTGCCACTCGGGTGCCCCGTCAGTTCAGCTTTTTCTCTTGGTCGGGAACAGCAAAACGGGGTTAAACCGCCACTTATAACAACTACATTACATCTGAAGCGCAGCGCCGATGAAGCCGAGCGAACAACAAAATGTCCGCGGTCCACATGGACACTTTTTTACGGTTATGGTTGAACGTGAGTTTCCCAAAACCATCGACGGAGACAACGGTGCTAAACAGACACCGCGGCTTAATACCCGCTCGTCTTTTTCTACTCATCCCCCCCCCACAGACACACACACATACACACACACACACACACGTGTGTACGACACGTCGGCCTCGCGCGGTCCGAGCCGAGCTGTGTGTTTCAATCGGCTCTTGTTCGGTTATTAATGCCTGCAGCTCGCGCTGCCGCGCGCGGCGACGGCGGCGCGAATTTTGGGCCACTGAGGATTTCATCGTGTCGCTGAGGCGCCGCGCGCCACTGTGTGTGACAGTAAGTAAACAAACAAACACGTGTTATGTAAATACAATCAGTGAAGGAGCGCGCGCGCAGACACGCACAGACACACGCACAGACACGCACACGCACGCAGTACTACATACCGCTTCACCGGAGCGGAGCCGCACGCGCGTTACTGTCGTCCGGCTGCAGGAGCAAAAACACGCAATAATCAGAAAGGCGTTTTTGTTTCTTCTGCCGATTTTGTCCGTTTTGTCCGAAAAGTTTATCGGCGGTTTTTTAGCGTCTTGCTTCAGTGGCGCCCAGCGGTCCGCGTGCGGGAGCGGCTCGCCCGCACGTTCCAGTCGAGATGTTTCTAAGAACACCGAGCGCGTTCGTGGAACTCACACACTCCGCAAACAAACACACACACACACAGACGCACACGGACCGATATGCTTACCGGGATGCGGGATCACTTCCTCCGCGGCCACAGCCAGCCCCGTGCCGGATGCGGGAGTCTCGCGGCTGCACGCACGTGAGGCTGCGCGTTAATCATAAGACTGGAAATGAACAACAAGCCGAGGGGTAAACAAGCGGGTGTGGCGGGTTCACTTCACCCGGGCTGGGTTGGTGGGGGGCGGGGGTGTGGGGGGGGGCTCCGTGGCGCTCGCGCGCTCCTGCCCTCCCTCGTGCAGCCTCCCGCTGCCGCCGCGCGCTGTATTCTTATATTCCCGTGTCCGCGAGCGGACGTGGCGCGTTTTGCATTCGGACGCGGCGGTTCAGTGTCCCCAACTGGGTGTTTAGGACCAGCCTGTGCGCGTGTGTGTGTGTGTGTGTGTGTGTGTGTGTGTGTGTGTGTGTGCGCGCGCGGGGGGGTGGGGATCGACCAGCGGCGGTGCGGTGGAGCGATGCGGGGCACTCGCTCGGGCTGCGCGGTTGTTTGTTTGTGACGTCACGTCCACCTGCTGTGTAAACAAAACACTGTAATAAACTTGTTTGTTTGCGCTGCTGGATGAAATAATAAACAACAGTGACAGCGACACTAACTGACACGTGCGGAGCGGCTCGGGGCCGCGTGGAAAGTACACGAGCCGGTGCGAAATCCACGCAACACGCCGCCTTCGTCCTGCGCGCGCGGACGCGTTTTACATCCCCTGCAGTTGAAAAACAGTCCGACGTCCGGCGCAAAACACGGACACATTTTCTCTTTTTAAATATTTACACAAATATTCCGTTTAAACCGCCGGAATCCCGCCTCACCGCGCAGTGTGAATTATTCGGTCAAAGTCAATAACTGTAAGTACAGTAAGAAACGAGGTAAACACGCGTGTCTGGCGCGTGGCCGCGCGAACTTCCACCAACATCAAACGGCCCGTCATCGCGCCACAGTCCGTATTTAACCGTTCGCTGTTTCCGAGCGGCGGAGGCTCCTTTTCGAATGAAATGCGGTCTGACTTCAAATCGAAAAGTCGTGCGAAAAAATGTGAAAAGGAAACTTTATTGTTTTTACTGTTCGGAGCTTTTCTGAAATTACCTCGAATTTTACACAACACCGCGGCCCTCGTCGAGGACGAAACGCTCCGGAACTGAAGTAAATACCGAGTATTTATGCAGTAAAACATGTATACGGATAAAGATGGCCTTTTCTGACCTGAAGGGACCCCCTGAGATTTTAACCTTTAAAAAACGGACTTAAATCTACATCGTTAAAGAGCTTCAGCAAATAGGGATTTTCAGCCGCCTTAACTGCGTTATACAGCAACGTATACAGCATTTGCCCACCTTATAAACCATTTATTTTCGTTGCTATTTAAATTACGCGTTCAAGTAATGTTTATTAAAATGTTCTTACGCGTCTCAGTTTTGTGCTAAATCCAGCACGATCCAAAAAGCTGCTCTCAGTTTTCCGCAGACCGACGGAATTTCTCTCAAATGAGTACAATCGGAAAAAGCTAAAAACTTTTATTATCGATGGTCTGTTTTCATTTTAACAAATATGTACACGGGGGGAAAAATGTTGAACCACGAATATTGCTTTAAAGTCGGTGTTTGTCGAGTGAATTCTTTGTTTCATTTATTCGGGTATTCGGTTAATTCTCAGACTCACGTGGATAATTTAAAATTTGCAGATTTTATCTGATTTATCATTATTCAGGTTGAGAAACATGATAAGTGCCCCGAATATGATGTTAGTTCTTCACTGATAATTCCAGTTTCCTGGAAATGTTAATATATGAATGTGATTGTGAATTGTTTCAACGGGTTTTAAAATACCGAGAGCAATGAATATTTACGTTAAAACATCCAGAAATGCTAGAAATAAGTGTTGATCCCAGTGTAAAAATATTTTTAAACTGACTTTCCGACCTGAGCGACGGACGAAAATCAAAATCGGAGCCAGAAAAACAAACTCAGGCGCAACTGCGGCGAAAATGAGCGGCAGTAGATTTTTACCGCCATCTAGTGGTCATTTTCGGAGCTGCCGCGCCTCGACTGCGCTTCGCCGGAACGTCGCGTAGCGGGACAGTTTTATCGTGACAAACAATAAAATGTCTCCAACGTGGGCCGATGTAACGCAGTTAAATGACCGACAGGCATATAGAGCTATTTACCTTTTGGTAGATTTGCCTCCATTTTGCTTGATAACTGGGATGAAGTTTGGGGGAAATGAGTCAAATACATTTCACGTTTATATCGTCCCGATTTATGACCAGGAAAGGCGGCTCTCGGTGGATGGATGGATGTTTATTTGTATGATATCATCAGCGGTTCGGAAACGTTCTAACGGGCTCGATTTGAAGGTCGTGTGGCAGCTGGAGGCGACAACAAAATCCTCCTAAATGCGGGAAAGCGCGACTGTACCGCAGCCTCAGCAGCCGCCCTGCTGCTGCAAAACGGGCTATAACTACTGAACGAATATATCAAAGTGTTTATTTGTTTTGTACATTTTTACATTTATAGCTAAGTCAAGTTCCTGGGTGGGTGAAGCCCTGAAATGCTTGTCTTGGTGACAGGTTTCCTTGTCGCCTGCCACCGGGCGCGACAGACAAGTTAAAATGAACGTACTGGGTCGACCGACCCACATGTGAAGTTCGGAAATAATATGCGGCCAAAAAGTGCTTTTATTGGATTCTTTCGCCTCTACGTGTTTTTTTTAAATATCTTCTTTTGTATTTTATGTGGGGTTTTCAACGTTACAGCCGTAAATCTGCGGGGTTCAGTTGCGAAGGACGAACTGGAGAAGTTCTGTTGTGATCATAGAAGATATACGGTCAGAAAGTGTCCTTTTTTCTGTGTGTTATAGCGGCCAAAATGTTTGTATTTTATTCCCCCTTTTCTTTCAAGTTCACAGCTGTAAATGTTACACCAACATGGAGTCCGCCTGCTAAACGCCGACAGGAGCTTCGCTGTGTTTACGTGCTGTGACCACAAATAAAACGCCATCAAGTGTTTTCATTTATTTCATTTCTATGTGTATTTGTTATAACTGCCTATATATTGTTCTGAATTTGACTCTGGAGAGGAAGATGCCCATCATCGCTCGACCACAAAACGGCTGACTGTTCGGCGAGTCCAGAAAAAGGGTGAACAAGCGTTACGGAAATTCCTTTTTTTTTATTTGCACGTGCATATAATAAAAAGAGTCACAAAACACCTGTGATGTGAAGCAGTGTTTGCTGAAGCCGCTGTGTGTTTAAGGGCTGCGCAGCACTGGAAGGCGATTCATTTCATTGTGAAATTCTTATCTGCATTTGGATTCGGCTTCCATTTATCGGCTCGAAAATGAACATTTTTTTCCAGACATAAAAACATCTAAAACAGCCGAACGTTTTTTTTAATTCGGTACCAAAGGATCTGTCGCCACCTCGTGGCCACGTGGGGTAACGTCGTGATGGCCGCGATGACGAGGCCCCCCGCAAACACAATATTCAAGAGAAACTCAGTAAAGGCAGCGGCACAATTTAGGGTTTGGGGGCAAAGGAACCTTTCCAGCGAGGAAAGTCGCACATTCGTCAACAGCAGTAGGGTCTGCGTTCGAGTCCTTACTGAGCACAAGCCGGAGGAGATGCCGGGACCTCCGGGCAGTGGGGGGGGGGGGGNAAATGCATCAGACAGCTCCTGGGGACCTCGGGGGGGGGGGGGGGGGGGGGTCTGTTACGTCACTTGATGGAGGATATAAAATAAAAACACAGGAGGAGATAGTGTGGGTGTTATAAGCAGCAAAGCCCTTAGTAAATATATAACACGCACAATAAACACGTCGAAAGGCGGCCTTTAAAGGGAGACGGAATTCTGAACACAGGTGACTTTAAAACTACATTTCCCTGAAACTCGGGTTGCTTTTCATTTCGCGTCAGTTAGAACGTCAGAGCTTCACAGAACATCAGAGTGTAACTGGACCCCGTGAAACCTCCAACACCCCGGGTCCGCAGCGTGCAAAAAAGGGAGAGGAAGTTTATTCTGTTCCGTGTCAGTTTTACAAACAGTTACAGACTTTTCCCGATATTTGTGTCTAACGTTCCATGAAAAAGCTGCTATAATACATATCAGTATGTATAACCGTTTCGTTGGAGATGCAGTAAAATGATCTCAACTGAAGGTCACGTTGAGCAGCTGAACCTCATACAGTCCCGACTGTTCACGCGCGGCCGGTTTTGTTTACCGTTTCCACGGCAACAGGACGCCTTTTGCGACCACCCTTAACGTTGCCGATACTCGGGAGCCGGAGACACGGACCACTAACGCCGTGGGAGATAATCCGCCCCCCACCGCGCCCCCGTTCAGGTGCGCTTTACCGGCACCTGTCGGCTCGGCAGGGAAACACGCGTTGCGAATAACCGGCCGAGAAGAGAAGCTGGTGACGGGACTGTCAGCAGAAGAGCGGCTGTGTAACGCAGCGGCAGCGCCGTGTCGCTGTCATATGTCACAAGCGCCACGTCTGGGCACCGAGGCGGCCGCTGAAGCCGGTTAAACAGCGCCATCTGCTGCTCAGTCCTGCTCTGCCTGAGCTGGACGCCCGAGGTGGGGGTGCGGGGGTCTGCACTGCATTCAGACTGAGCGCAGGGGTGCGGACCCTTGAAACCGAGCCAGTGTTAATGTCGGGGGTCTCCGCTGTACCTCCGAGGCTGGTCTCCACGTTTACGACGTCCCTGCCTTCTGCTTCGAACCCCTCGAGTTTCCCTACGTTGCGAGGGACAGTATTTACTGAAGGGAAAATATAATACGGAACAAGAAGATGCCAGAAGAGCGACCGGACGGGGCAGCTCACTGTCGATAACTGGAAAGCAAGAACGCGCGTCCTCGCCCCCCTCGCACCGCGGTAATTCGTGAAGCGCCGCAGCTAATTTTAGCGCAGGATCTCTTCGGGGTCTGGACTGCAACCAGATCCCCCTGCTTTCTGCAGCCATCTCAGATGACGGTGGCCGGTGGCTGAGCTGCTCTTCCTGGCTCTGCCACTCTCACGCACAGCCCCATGGAGTTCGAGGGACAACCGGACCGTTTCGACGCCTCTGACCCTCCCGGGTGTCCCGAAGCCCCGTGCTGCGAGGGGGACGGGGACAGAGCAGACGGCGGACACGAGCCCAGTTGCCCGTCTCCTCGAAAGGGGAGCGACGCGGATTGTTCGGAGGACCCTGAGGCAGAGCCGCCGCCGGTCATCGTCAGAAAGGTGTCCTTCGCAGACGCCTTTGGCCTCGACCTGGTGTCCGTGAAGGAGTTTGACAGCTGGAACGTCCCGGAACTGTCGGCCCGCAGCCCCCCGGAAAACGACCGCGGCGACCCGGCGGGGTACCTGCTGTTGTGCTTGTTCACGGTGCCGTCCTCGGCCGAGGAGCTGATGGAGAAGGTGGCGGACCAGAAGATCGAGCTGGAACGCGTCGAGTTGCTTCCCGAGACTGTGTCCCTGAGGGGATCCGTGCGGGTGATGAATTTGTGCTTTGAGAAGAGGGTGTATGTCCGCACCACCCTGGACGGCTGGGATACGCATTTTGACCTGGCAGCAGACTTCACCCCCGGGTCAAGTGACGGGGAGACGGACGCGTTTTCTTTCACGCTGTCCGTGGCACCTCCCCGGGAAGCAGACAGATGCAGGGTCGAGTTCTGCCTCCGGTACGAAACCGTGCTCGGCACCTTCTGGGCCAACAATGGCGGGAGGAACTACGTGATGTTCTGCGAAAAGAGGGGCAGCAGAGACGCGAACGCGGCCTGGCAGGAGGGCGGCTCCACCAGGAGCATGAAGAGCTGCCTAAAGGCCAACAAGTGAGCAGAACGTCGACCGGTCTTAAGTTGCCGATGACCTGTACGGCCGCGTCCGTCACCGTTGTTCGTGACGTCCGTCTTTTTCAGGAGACACTTCTTCCTCCTCTTTTAGTGCGTCCGTGACCTTATAGTGAGTCACGAGTAAATTCTGCCATGTGTAACGTAACACCCCCTGCAGGCCTGTGGCACTATGGCGTTACGCTGTTTTACCCCACCTGTTCCGGCACCTATTTGCCATTTATATTGTCCAAATTATTTTTGTCGATGCCATTTGTATCCATTGCATTAATACGAACAGCTACTCTGACTTTCATCTTCTACTTGGCTCGTTGAGCTGAACATGTTAGTGTTGATCTGTGGGTTACTGTGATTCTTCGAGGTTTAACTTTCCTTCTCCTTCACAGCAGAGACCACGTTGCTGAAGATTATCTTAGAAAGTTTGCAGGAGAAGCTCCAGGTATGTAGTTTACTGTTTGTATTTTGCAGGGCATTATGTCCGTCCCAGACGCGCATGTAGACGTGTGCAGTAGGACGGATTTACTGTTTGCGCAAAACAATGGTTCACGTGAAACATTTTCGCAGATGAAGTCAAGAGTGATACAGACAGAGCTGAGAAAACACGTGAAGATGGTGGATGGCGCTCAGAGGAAGTCGGTGAAACGCTGGTGAGACAAACACAAAAGTACATACGAACACAGGCACAGGACCCCTCTGTCCCCCTCTCGCTGTCACGTGTCCCCGTTCGGGTCGCTTCTCCTTGATCTGTTCCCAAAGCGGTTTGCATACCAACATGTCATGCACTGAAAGCCTGTTTCACAAATGGCATCTAAAAATCACAAGTAAGGAGAAGAGGGTGACAGAAATGTAACAGCATAAAGGTACTTTTTGCTTAAAAAATGTAACTGAGTCAAAGTAAAAAGTACTGATGCAGAAATTTCCTTAAGTAGAAGTGAAGGAGGAAATGTGACCGACTGCTGTCAGGGCCTGGATGTGGGACAGTCCCTCCCCAGAAAGTGGAGCTAAATAAAAACACGTTAGTTTCTGTCCCCAAATGCCAGCAGCGAAGAGGAAAGTGAGTTTCGTGGCCCTTGGCGCCCGGCGGGGACAAGCGACGGGACAGAAACAACCACATACACGTCCTGATGTCCTTCAGAAAGTCAGCACAAGGCCACTGTTTAATACAGCTCTTAGAGCCAAGGAGCAACAGCCTTCAAGAAGTTGAACTCAAGTTCACAGAGCAGAAGGGACCTGAGCGTTTAGCCAGACACCGTAATATTTTTCACCATCTGAGATGATCTCTTATCACGTCGACAGCACAGTATATGTGGAGTTTGTCTTTTTCAGCCATTTTTGTTTCCACAACAGAGTTTTCACCAGTTACTGTCTTATGTTCTCCTCCCCGGACAGATGGACTGGCAAACACCCCAGAGGAACAGACGGAGGGCGGCCCGTATGGCACGGGTTCAAAACCCCTTCCTGTGGAGGGCGGCAGAGCACGTGAGCAGAACTGAAGACCTCCTCTGGTCGCCGTTCAACGTGGACGGGCAGCTGCTGGAGGGAGCGCTGTCTTCGGTCACCGTGGAAGACGGCATGTACGCGACTGCAGTCGAGATGGAATCGCCTCCCGGTGAATTCTGGGATGTGCTCTCCTTCCACGCGGCAACTGACGCCGGCCAAGCATATTGGGCCAACAAGCGGACCGTGGAAAGCCCCGAGAGCTGGTGCGCGGGTTTGACGGAGTGCCGTCCTTGGGACGGGTCCAGCCCGGAAGAAGCAGCCCCCCAGGTGATGCACACGAGTCAGCAGCACAGCGAAGCCTCAAGTGGTCGAACGATGGAGGTGGGTGAAGGTCGGCATCCAGGTGCCGGTGTCAGTAGGTCTGTAGTTCAGCTTGAACATGCAGTGGGGAGCACAGCCACGGGTGTCTTGATGGGAGCAGAAGTGGGCGCCCAAGGAGACCAGGAAACTCCTCAAGCACCAGCTCCCCAATGTTCAGAGCATCGTGAGGGACAAATGAGGCTGACAGACCGTGAGAGTCACAAAGAGGAATCTTATGTGCCCGAAGCAGACGATTCAAAGATGAGAACCAAAGAGGAAAGAACTTTCACACCAGAACTTTGTGATGCCTCTGGAGGGGACGGAGCATCACTGGGAGGATGTGGGGTGAGTAGCATTCAGACTGAGAGCCAGGAATGTGGACCAGAGACCCACAGCATGACATCTGCACAGGAGGCTTTGCCAGAGGAGAAGTGTGCTGATGGAGAAGAAACAAAAGTTCTGAGAGAAAATGATGGGAAGCAGGAATTAATGGCCAAGGATGTTGGTGAAGTACAGGAGGAGGTTGAAAAGGAACAAATTGTGAGAGGAATGAAAGAAGAACCAGTTAGAAACTGTGCGGAAGAGGAAGGAACAGGGCGACAATGCAGGAGAGAGTCTCAGCGTGAGGTCCTTGTCTCTGGGGGAACGGACACCAGCTGCTACGCAGGACAAGAGACGCTCTTCATGGCCAAAAGTGATGGGTTCTTCAGCACAGCGAGAGAGGAGTCCAGTCAAGGGGGACAAGGGCCACGCAGAGAACTTGCCTCAAGTGCGGCAGCAGAAAAGACAGAGGGCAGCAGCTCGGAACCGTCCAAGTTCAGTCCCCAACACCAGTGTGCGGCTGAAGCTCCAGGACTCGGATCCAGGGAAGGCCGTCGTGTTCCAGTGAGATCACGTGCCCTTCGCGTGGCCCTTGTTGGGTCGAGTGACGATGGGGAGGAAGCCGAGGTTCAGCCACCCCCTGACGCACCAGGACAGCCCACCCCTGTGAAACGGGCAGAAAGTGCAGCTGAAGGCTGCCTGTGGAGCTGGAGTGGATTAACTTCCTCAACTCGCATCTCAAGGCTGCTCCTGTACATCCTGCTGTTCGCAGTCATCTGTGCTGCTGCTTATCAGTACGGCTTCCTGGCCTGTTTGGCACTTTACCTCTTCTCTGCCAGCCTGCTCTTCTGTCACGAACACAAGCAGGATTTACAAGAAAGGGACAGAATAGATAGTCAATGAAAACAATGCTTTTGGTTTAGATTTCAGAAGTGTTGGTTCAGCAGCTTACATCGAGCATCTGCGTGCTCTGACTTTTATTTCCCTTAAAGTAGATAACATGGCATTTTAGTTCAAGTAAACAACCTTTCAGGAACCAAAATGAGCAGCTGCTTTGTGAGCTGTTCCAGGAGGAACTTCTTTCGGTGTCAGTGGACCACCAGATTCATCACTTAGGGCCATTTATTAGGGACGGTTGTGCTCAGTTCCCTTCAGAGTAGATCAGCGTTGCTTGTCCACCGCAGGCATCCCTGATGGTTCAAGTTTTTTTTTTCCTCCAGAGATCATTTAACACCCTTACCCAAAAATGAGGCTGAGTTTCAGTAGGAACAGGTGAGCGTGGGGGTATTTCCCCCCATTTCCTCAGCAGCCAAGTAGCACCCAAAATGGCCATCAGACACTTCCCATTTGCCCCCCACCCCCATCTTAAAGCGAAACTTTCTCATCACACCTCTGACTTGCAAGGTTTCACCTCACGGGCTGATTTCCAGGAACACACAACACTCGTGGTTAGCAGGACACCTGCACTTCACCGTATTCTTCTGCTTTAATAATGGAAGTCGGTTGTCAACTGAACGATACGCCAGGATACACTGTTCTGCCACAAAGTGCTCAAATTCACCTTCACGCAGGATGGCTGCATAACTCTGATGACGTCGTTCATCTTAACGTCTGCAAAAAAGTTCTGAAACTTTGTGTATAGTTCTATTTAAATTTAAGCTCTATTTAAATTAAATTTAAAAAATGTTTAAATGATAGAAAAACAATGTGCTTGAACAAGCTGTACATTGAATTTGAAGCAGTTTTTAAATATATGTCGTGCAATGAAAAACAGGGAAACTGCATTTGCTACATTTTTGCGGCTTTGCTGTTTTACTCGAAACTTCTTTATCAGCGGAAGGGGCTGCAGTAAAAAGAGAAGTTTTGCACAAGTTAAGGTGGGAGATTCTACGCTGCGCGCAGTGCGGGCCACTCGAGTCACGTGCTTCCCGCTGACGCCACCGTGGGCTAAGTGACAGGTGACTGGATCGCTCAGCGTCGGGATGCTGCCCGGTAAACTCGCCCGCTATTTCGTGACCTGTGCTGCACGTGACTCCGCTGCCGACCAGACCGACCGCAGCATCGCACGGCCTCTCTGTGTATCCCGATCCAGCCGCCTGCTCTGGAACCGCATTTCTGCCTGTTTTCCTAAGCGCGCCGTGGATGAAATGCGGTCATGTGGATGACACATATATATTTTTTGTCTAACGTGAGGATGCATTTAAACCAGGGTCACTTGATACTGTCCACAGCATCTGTGACCTTTAGGTGCTGGCTGAAGACCGGGGCCAGGACAGCTGCAGGTGCTTGTCAAACATTCTCTTGAAGCCACACGTACGCTCCAACCTCCAGGCCGCAAACCCCCCGCGCAGCTGTCTGCATAAACACCACAATGAAGCCGTCTGCAGAAAGCAAACACTACAATGCAGCTGTTAGTGCTGCACAAATACTACTGAGTAGCTGTGCGAACAGCTGCGCTCCTGAGTCAGTCTGCGGCTGTGAGCACAAAACAGCCCAACACAGCGGTGCGCAAACAGCTGCCCAGTACTCTGGAGAGACTATAAAACATTTCTGCACAGGTAGGAGGCAGAAAACGAGATCTACTGACTTCACCCAAACGCAGCATTTTAAAAAATACTTCTAGTCATCACTCCCTGAACTTGCGCACCAGCTTGTGACACATTGATTGATAACCCTAATCCTAACTAACCCTATCGCTACACTTAACTCTAATCCTAACCCCCTAACCCTAACCCTAACCCTAATCCTAACTAACCCTTACAGTACCCCTGAACCCAATCCTAACTCTTACCCTAATCCTAATCCTAATTCTAATCCCAACCCCAATTCCTTAACCTAATCCTAATTCCAACCCTAATCCTAAAAAACGGGACACAAGTGCAGGTGAAGTTACAGTTATCAGTGTCACCCTGAAAGCAGCCCCCCCCCCCACTTCCCTCACCTGCCTGGGTCCTAGATTGGCCCACAGCTGCCAGGTCCAGAGCGGCGGTGACCGGGCATCAGTCTGCCATGCAGGGTAAGAACCTCGATCAAGGGGATCACAGCAGGACTGGGGCCTCAAACCTGGGACCTCTGCTGACCTATAGAAGCACTGTATGAACACACAAGCATTAGCTGCCATTTAAATCATAAATAGCTTTCATTAATATCCTTCCAGTACAAAAGAACTATGCAGTGTTGTTAAGTGAAAGACAGGCCATGATGTCTCTACATAACAAACATCCGTGAGCCAAACTGTCGATATATCTCCATCTACTTAACAACTGTTTCTTGCACACTATGCTTCCTGGTTACACGACCCTGCAGTGGAAAAGCAGCTATTACTAATGACTGAATGAACGAAAAGGTATAATCAGGAATAATCATTTTTGTCACAAATACTACACATTTTTGCGATGCCATCGTCACTTTTAAAAACATCTTTCACTTGGTTACTTCAATTCAGTGACTTATTTTTATTCCAGGAACCAGTTATTTTTTCCCATAAGAAAAAAACTAATTCCTCAAATGGGAATTTGCCCAAAGGGGTGATTTCATGGAGAAATTGGTCCCCTTATTTAAAGAACAGTTGTACTGCACTTTTATTTTGAACTGCCGACCACCAGGTGGCGATCTATGACAGACTGCTCACATGGCAGTGTCAGTGTAGGTGCTGTCTGTGAGGAGACCCCCCCCCCCCCCCCCAGTAACTGTGAGCCCAAAGTCCACCCAAAACCAGTTGAGGAGGCAGTNCTGGGAGGAGACCCCCCCCCCCCCCACCCAGTAACTGTGAGCCCAAAGTCCACCCAAAACCAGTTGAGGAGGCAGTGCTCCCAGGGTGTGAAGTCTGGGGGGACGACTGTCAGTTATTGAACCCTAAACTGGTCACCTGGAGGACAAATCCCCATTTTCCTGGGCTCAGAAGTGGCACGCAGTGACTCTCATGTTGTACCTCCTCAAGGGTGGAGCCAGATCCTTGTCTTAACCCCGTGATCTCAGTGCTCAGGTCGTTCCAAACACCTGCAGCCCCAAATACCAACCCTGTTTCGCAGCCCACGTTTCAGCTCATAAACACGTTTAAGAGGCCATTGGAACAAAATGACAAAATGACAGATTATACAGTCATCATCTGTCCTGGGTTCACATCGGTGTCCTCGAGAATAATGTCTTTCGCCTGTGCGCGCGCACGCGCGCGCGCGCGTGTGTGTGTGTGTGTGTGTGTGTGTGTGTGTTGGTGGCAGAAAGGTAATTAAATTGGACTTGATGGCTCCCCGGTGGTGTGAATGGNGTGTGTGCGTGTGTGTGTGTGTGTGTGTGTGTGTGTCGGTGGCAGAAAGGTAATTAAATTGGACTTGATGGCTCCCCGGTGGTGTGAATGGAGGGCACCAGAGCGGGCGACAGAGTGGAAATTCTCACCTACTGTTTCAATTTCAAAGCAAATTGTGTTTTTGAAGATATGACAAATTGTTATTTTTCTGCCTGTTGTCTCAGATTTGACAAGCAGTAAACACAGCAGCACGGTTGTGGTATTTGTGGTCATTACAGCGAAATCCTGGACGTAGGAATAGCAGCACTGGGGGGCGATTCTGTAATTCTTTATTCTGAGACTTTCATGCTGCACAACTGGAAACAGAGTTCAGAAGGACACATGAAAATAAGGATAATAATGAATATTCAGCGCTTGATTCCTCTCCAAAGGGGAAGGTCATATCAACATTACCCCCTCTCCCCAACACACAGTCCACATAAATCCTCCAGGGTGAGACATACCGAGCCCCCCCGTTGGCCACAACTTGAGGACGAGGAGGAATCTGTGTTATTGCTACAGAAGGTGACCCTTCTTGCAGAATCAATCTTCTCGGTTGGAAAAAAGAAAACCTGAATGTGCCGCTGAAATCAATTAGTTTAATTCTTGCCACAAAATCTGCGTCTGGCACATAGAATTAAATTTCGACTCATTCGACAGATGACACTGCACACTGTTTTTAGTGTTACTGGAGCTCACTGCCTCACGCAGGACACCCCAGCCCTCACCCTGCCGGGAAAGTGCAGTCAAAGCAAAATAAAGAGGCTCCAACCCATCTGTGAAATAACTGCTTCTAGAAAACGTCCTTCCTTTGGAAAGAGGGGTGATTTAAAAAAGACAATGAAGGAGAGCTTGAATTTCACAGTTTTACGATTCGCATGCCACCACGAGCGTAAGCTTGCTGTCAGGCGGAGGGACTTCACTGATGCTGCTGCTGTTCAGTACCGTGGCGGCGGTTCAAGGTGCGAGGGCCATAACGGGGCTGTGAGGAGATGTGCACAATAGCAGAGCCCTTTGCCCTCCGGTCTGTAGTGCAGACCACTTCCAGACACTTTCACTTCATCATCCCCAAAGGTGAGTTGGAGGAGAAGAAGAGCACTGCAGCCAAAGAGCCCTGTCAGGTAGAGTGCATGTTTTATTGCAGTGTCTCTCAGATGTGCTTCTGCCCGACTCTGCAGAGGTGTTGCATATTTAACTCAGGAAAGCATGGCTTTGCATTGCTGTGCACAAATAATGGCACCTGTACCGTGAGAAGGAAGTCACCGTTAAAGAGACAGCCTGATCTGGACTTGCTTGGTACGTGGGAAATATCCGGTGTGGTCTTACTGACCCCCGGAAGCAAATGCTTGTCAGTATTTGCCCTGTGAGACGGACGGAAAAGCGATTCCTTCGCATACAAGGCAAATACAAGTTATTTACTACTGACTCATCTGCAAGCAAGTCAACCTTCCGGTCAATTCCACAGGGTCACGTGCAGATACAGTATTTCTGTTACATACACTGAATCTACCTAACTTACATATTCAACACACAGCGTAAATGTGAGTAAGGACAGTTTAATCCGATCAACGTATTTAGAATAAAAGAGCATGAATTACACCCAAGTTTGCCTTTCTGAGTGTGATGACAAACTGTTAACCTCCCCGCTAGGCTGTGTTGAGTGACATTATTTAAATGTTGCATCTTTATACATATTATTTCTAACTGTCCTCTGTAATGCCTGGTTGAATCTCCCAGGCCGGTGGTGGACGTGGCATGGAGGTGAAGTGTTACGCCTCCGTTGATAGATGGAGCTACATTTACATTGAGTGTTGACTTGGCATGCTTTAGGTGTAGGATCTGAAACCTGTTCTTCAGATCTGTCTGGATGATATGAGTCAGGACGAGTGTTTTTTTAATGATTTTACTCTACTACTCATTGTAAGACTAAGCAACTCGGGCGGCATTTAATGAGATTTCTCATGACCCAGCGAGAAATGATTCCCAGTGAGAGCCATCCAGAAATCAGTGAACCTCCACAGAACATCCCAAATCCTATCTCAGGTCATATTCCAGCTCAACCAGGGAGAGAGAAGTCATCTGAGAAGGATGGATCTTTATCATCACTACAATTCAAGCTTTAGCCATCAGTCAGTTTGCAGAATTTGACAACAAAGACAAACTAGCTCAGCTCAAATATTTCTACTGCCACACAAAAGGATGAGGAAGCATCTTTTTCATATTGATTCCTTCCAGAGACAGTAACCATGGCAACCTGTCAGTCCAGGACAAGATCGGCCACCCCCTCGCTTTCATACGGTGCGTGAGCCATATGCATGAACCATATTAATAAGCCACCTTTGAATGAACCACAAGAAAGAGCCACTTTTGCATGGATCGCACCCCTGATCTGCCTTTGCATGGGCTCTAAATGTCACACACCTTTTAATATAAATATCACAGGCAGTACTGTACACCTCTGCATTGATAAACCTCCATGCAACAGCGAATTGAAACTAATATTTTGACACAGCTGAAACCACCCGGAAAGGGTCCCAAGGCATCAGGGCAATGCATTGTGACAAGAGAGCTTAAAGCAAGTGTCTCGTTCTTGGACTCAAAGCAAGGGTTTTGTCCACGGGCTCAGCAGAGGTGGGCGGGTGACAGTTTGGAAAACAAATGTCCTTGGAAAGGTTGTGTAAGCCCCTGTATGAGGATCCTTCACCCGTTCTCCCCCGCAGAGGTGGAGACTGCAGAGGCTTGAGGGCGGGCACAGCGCATCACTCACGGCCCGAATAAACATAGCAGGACAGACTTCAAAGTGCGGCCCACAGTGGTTTGAGGACCGACGCGGTAAAACGTGGATGTTCAGCAGTAACCGCTTCAAGTGAACAAAGCTTCGCAGTCCTGTCATCTGGGGAAAATCCAGAATTAGATTTGAGGCCTCAAGACCAGTTTTATCACCACTTGCTGAAACCAATGTCCCGAATTAGCATTTTCTTAGAATCATTCTAAAGCTATGTGACAGAGCAATAGCCTGGTTGTCTCATTTCAGTTCAGATTTTTAACTCATTGTATGACGGTTTGGTCACCAAGGCTACTTTGCGTCAATCCGAACCAGACCGTTCGGAAAACAAATCATAACATGTTGACATAACAGAGCTGAGCAATACAGCAAATTGTGCGGTCTGGTTTAGCACAACAACTAACCTCTGTCTTACGCCTAACAAACATTTACATTTATGTGTTTCGCAGGCACTTTCCTCCAAAGAGATGTACAACGACTGCTGCGCGGTGTTCTGCCTGGCACCTTTATCCACGGTGACGTACACAGTCGTTTACCCATTTATACAGTACAGCGGCGTAACACGCTCTCACACACGTGGGGCCGCTTCAGCATCGCCAATCCTCCAGAAACACACACCATTGGACTGTGGGAGGACACGCATATGAGGAGGGGGCAGAGGGCAGTGTTACAACCTGTTTCTCTTCTTCGGCGTTGCCGTGAAATGTTGTGCACACCTTTGACTAATCGGCTTCTTTTGCACACAGCGAGGTGCTGGCCCACGATGCGATGCAGCAGATGTATCGCGATGTTCCTTGTCGCTGGGCCAGACAACAAACACGGGGTGGTTCCTGCATCTCTGATCTGTGCTCGGCAGGCTGGAGTGGGCCGTGTCGCAAGATGCCGGCGGTGAGATTAAAGTGCTGCGCTGGCTCAGTGAAGCAGGAGCCCTGGCCAAACATCAATGAACTCACATGTCACAGAATAAGTCTGGCTGCAAAGTACTGGAGCAACTTTGCTCTGCAGAGTCACAAGGTCACGTGGAGCCAATTAATTTATAGCTCTGTGGGTTTGACCCTCACGCCGTGTCGATGTCTGTGATAAAGGCCCCTCACCCATGGTCCACTGGAGCACGGCGCCAGTCCGCCGCCTGCTCTTCCTATGGTTTCACTGCGTTTCTATGACTGGATATTTTAACAGTCCGTATGATAAAAATGATCCAATTTTATTTTGCCATCAGTATCACTTTTCTACCTGTATCTTCCGTGCTTTTTGTCATGGGTCTTAAAAACCCAAAAGGATTGTTCAAACTGTAGATCGCAGCCAGCAAAATCCAATAAATCTGAAACAGGCCATATTAGTAAAGATTAGACAGGCCAAATAAATGAGCAGTTTCCTCCGAAACTCCTTGCATTCCGTTTATAAACATAAATGTAATCTACAGGTAAAATGCAAAAAAACACACAATTTCCAGATCACTGTGGTATGATTACAACCACCTTCTTGACGTTCTATTGAACCTCAGGCACTGACATCACACAAGCGCATCCAGCGTTTGTCGGTGGAAATATACACAGTCACTCCGATTTATTTACAGGCTAAGATTTGTAAAGCTCTTGGTTGTTTCTATAATACATAAAATTGTTTGCAAGACTTCATTTTAACATTAACATTAAACCTTTTCTAAATAACTGAGAATAAAAATATTTTGTCTCCACAAAACATCTGTCCAATGCCAGTTGTTGACTAATTCATGTAACAAACGTGTGCGATGCTGTCCACAGCGCTCAGGAACAGCAGACCAGAGCTGCAGGCACTGCAGAAGGGAGCTGAACTGGACAGTGTCTCCCGCCTACTGTGTGTGCGTTTTATTGCCATTTGTTGGCCCAGATTAGAATGGTGGAAAAATACAGTTAGAAATAAATAAATAAATAAATAAATAAATAAATAAATAAATAAATAAAATGTTTGCAAACTGCCGCAATGAATTGGCTCCCCATCCAGGGTGTAGTTTCCTATCCTGCTGTCCAGTGATTTTGGGAAAGGCTCCGGGGCGCCGGGACCCTGTTGGATGGATGGATTTTTATAAACTCAAACATTAGCAAAATGACGAGTCAGAGTTCTGCTTCAGTTAACCTGAGCGGAGAGGTTTCCATGATGCATGACTGTCTGAGGACTGTGCTAAATAATCAGGATCGTTTTATGCTATTAAACTAAACAAATATCTTGCTAATTCAGTAGGCATATCATGTAAATGGCTTATGGATCTAACATCTGTGGAGAAACATATTGATTTAAAAATGTTTTTAAAAATCCACAGATGCACAATCCAGGTGAAATACTGTGTACGCACAAGATGCTCAGCTGGTTTCTCATAAAAATATGTAATCTTTCTGCATCGCACATTGTGTTCTGGAATCCTACTGGTCTGAAATGACCCGGTCCAGGAGAGTTTAGTCTCCCTTGTCTGAATCGGTTTCCTCAGCCATCACGTCCTGCTGGCATATTGATTATTTTGTTCAGTTTTGTTTTTCACCCTGCCGTCAGGGCAGATGTGGCACTAGCAGAATTTAAATGAACAGGTTATGGCTTCCTGCATGCACACACTCTCCTCTCTCCCCCCAGCCCTCACTCCTTGCTCCCTTTCTCTCACACACACACACACACACACACACACACAGCGTTGTCTCTCACGATGTCCTTGTTTTTCACAGCAACTCGATTGATGTGGAAACCGCTCAGAAGACATGACGCTGACACTCACGCTCTGCTTCTCAACCTGTCCCATGCTACAGAAAATCCTTCTACCACATGATGATTGTTGGGATGAGAATGGAAACACATTTTTACAAAGGACTACAAATGCTGTGAAATGCTCTACGATACACTGACAAAGCCAGAAAATCAACCTGAAAGTAAAATTATTCATCTTCTCCAGGACATGTATATTAGTATGAGCAACGGTTTTTGTAATATCTTAAGCACAGTCATGACACGGCATCCTGTGCTCTCTTCGATTACCACAGGAGTGTTCAGTAGCATCATTCATTTCACGGGCTGACAGCCACAGACGGCTCAACCGCAGGAAACGGAAAGCTACAACGGAAAAAGCGAGAGGAATAGTTTCCTTCAGAATGGACAGCCCCCCAGTATACCCACAGCCCCCACCCCCCCCCCCCC
>UFQX01001248.1:71134-85296 GCA_900497675.1 Arapaima gigas | reverse complement strand
CCCCCCCCCCCCCCCGGTGTTTTACAAAACATGGAAACCATTGGGCTTCTTGTGTGCCACGCCTGGCAACGATGGAGTGCTCAACCACATGCCTAGCAACTGGAGCTCCAGTCGAACGTGGTCAGGCTGTCGGCCTGGTCTCTTACCAGGCTTTGCGGTGAGTCAACACTCCGAGATAACTACCACTGAAAGGCCTTTCCTTCAATTTGCTTATTTGTGTATTTGATTAAAAAGCATTAGAATTGCATCAAGTGCTGATCTTAATGACTCTAAAGACTGTGCCTCCACTTCAATGGGAAGCTTTTTCCAAACAACCTTTATATGGCAAATGCTTTCTCATACTTGCTTTGAATCAGTCATTAGCTGCTCTCCCTGCATCTCCACGTTTCGATTGTTCTTCTGCCTCTTCTATGTTGGGGTCTGCAGCAAAGTCTCTGGTAACCAAAGCACAAGCTTCATGGGACAGAACTTCCCAGAAAATGAGCAAGATTTACCGTGGTCTTAAGCCAAGACTATCTGTTTCTGGTTCCATGCCATCGTTGGCAGCACAAGTAAGTTTGGGCTTCTTGGGGCAGAGGAGCCATGAAGCCACTGATTTTCAATCAGACCTCATATTAAACAGCTCTATAAGCAGTCACGAGGAAATCTTGACTGACATCCTGGAACTAGTGGAACTGGCTCAGCTGCAGAGGTCCCCTAAGAGGGTGTTGACTGCTCTGCCGGATGTGATGTGTTTGACAGCCAACAGAGATGATCTCACTCCAGCTCTCCTGCTGGCCGGTGCACCATATTGTGCTGGGAAACATCCACCGGAAGCTCGAGCCAGTGAGAAGGAGCCTTCAGTTTCATTGGGCTGAGAGGGCCGCGGCCAAAGACAGAGCAAGAATCACAGCTCGATCCTTTGTTCAACCTTAATAATTTAGCAAGCCAGGTTTAAGCATTCTGTGGTGGAAGCAGTACCTGCATAATCTTACAGACAAAGGACCCCCCCTTACGGAACTGCAACTGACAATAATTTAGTCATTTAAATAAGGGAATTCTACGCCAATTTTATAAACTCTGGCAAAAAAATTTCCCCTGCTGTTGTCAGTCATCGGGGACAGAAACAGTGACTTTTCCCTTTTATTTTTGCCTTCATGTTTCCATGACAACCATACAGCCTGTCTATTAAACAAGCACCAGCGTGGTGATAAATGCTGAAAAGGAGCACAACAGCAACCCAGCATGACAGTCAGATTCAGGATGAACTCTAGGTCACCATGGCAACAGCATCACTGCTGCACAGCATTGCTTTTCTTTTATCTGGCAGGATACCTTTTCGTTAGAGAAATCAAAATAAGGGAGACATAGTCAGTTAGTCAAAATAATAGTGTTTTTTCATTCCATTTCAGAACTAATAACAGTAAGATCATGCTGGAATCAAACTAATCGATTGCAAAACAAATACAGAGGAGAGTAATACATGCACCCTGTTTTTTTTTAACCAAAATACTTCACGTATGCAACAGGTGGTTGCATTAATAGTTACTGAATACCACCAAGCATGCAGGACAGCTGCACTTAATTACTTCTGTAGGGAAAGGAGATCATTTAAGGTAAAGGGGCTGTGCCTAAAACCGACATAAAACGGAAATAAACGTGCATTTAAGTGTAGTGGTTAACATCCAGGAAGTATTGTGAGTGGACTGTCTTCGGCAAATAACATTCACGTCAAACAAAGCACAATACATGGAATTCCTAAATGGACATTATTTATTTCCACACGGTCAAATGGAATATAAATCTGAAAACTACACTCAGGAGCCAACAAAGAGGCAGTTCTACATAAAAAGGTGGATAGGGTCGCCCGGCTATACTCAGGTCTCATTTCCCTCACTATCCGATGATTCTCCTCTAAGCAAAATGCCAAGCTCTGCTTTCCAGCAACACTTCTCCTTTATCACTGTCCAGGCTGTCAAACTAGACGCAGGTTTGTTGGAGAATCAGCAGGTCATTGGGGAAGAAAACCAACATTATACCCCTGCCTGTTCCCTCAACAACATGTTTGTCCAATTTGTCATCAAAAATGAGGACAAAAACATTAAAATGTGGTATTTGGAAGTAATCAGATCAGGGTTATCCACATTCAGCAGCTCCACAATGAAACATTCCCAGTGACTGTGAAGAAGGTGAGGGTGGCTAATCCACAAATGGAACTTTGATAACGTCGTTCCCAGCCTTGCTCAAATCATTTAGTGACAGTCATACGATGGTATGAATTGTGATGTGATAAAAGTCTGCAGACCTTCGGTACTCGATGGCTAATCCACCTTCAACGACCATTCGGACCCAGCAGGACGCATTCAATGGGCAGGGCAGCAGAAGCGGGAGGAACACGATGAATACGAAGGTACAGGTGAATGTAACAAGTAACACCAAACTGGAGGACCAATTGGTGTACAAGTCTCCCTGGTGAAAGGATATGACTGCTGAAAGGTTGCAAATGAAGAACACAAGAAAAAATGAGTACTTTCTAGTGAAAGACTTGTGCAGAGCACTCAGATGAAAAGTCAAAGCGGCGCAGATTGATCTCTGGCCTGTGACGCATCTGTCTTATACACCTCCATCTCGTGAAGGACCGTCTCTCCGTTCGTAACCCCACAATCAGCTCGTACTCTTTAGTGTAAGAAGCATTTCTATTTGTTCTTCGTCTACTTAAAAAGAAAAGAAGAGAAACGTGCCGTTAATTTTTTGAGCAGAAAAACAAATGCAGGCGCATTTCTCTGTCTTTCCCATCCACTCAAGACAGTAGCGAATGGGACAGATTCTCTCTGGAAAACCGGCCCCACCCTTTTGCATTAAGTGGTTCTGAAAGCAACAAAAGCAGCTGGGTTTTCTGCGTGGATAAAAAAAGGAGCCTTTTTTTTCCCGCCAAGCTATTTTAAGCATTTAGAAAGTGACATTTTCTAGAAGTAGACTAAGCTGTACATGGCTGTGTTGGGTAATTATTGGACCGCCTGCAAGTGTTCTAGGTTATGAAAAAATCCTATTCTGTACGACAAGGAAAAATCATCAAGTACAGTTATGAAGGGTTTTGAATAGTCAGACTGTCAGACACCAAAGCCAACTGTACCCCCAGGGACTATTTGAGGACTGTGCACACTCCCACACAGGCTATAAACAATGGTGGCCCCCTGGAGTGCTGGGTGGTGTATTACCCAGCAGTAGCCGTGTTTATCTGCACAGTTCTCCAACAGGGACTGGCTGCCTCCTTTGCGTGACAGTTGAGAAAACTGCCGAATGCCATGTCCAGCTTCTTTTGGCGCACATCAAAAATCAGAGTCGAGGGTCAACGTACTGGGATGATGAATCCACAGGACACAAGCTTGAGTGTTAAATCAAAAGATTAGTGCTATTTTCACCAGGGGCTCTATTGTCAGTTTTCAGTGTTCACTTTTTTGTGACTGGTTACACTAAGTCGGCAGACATTGTTGAGACATTCAAGTGCAATATTTAAAAGTCCATAAACTGCAATTTGCAAAAATTAAAAGTAATGGGAAATACTTAAATGACCAACCACCTTTTTCAGTTCCTCTAAAAGAAATCATAGCCCATCCACTCAAGCGTAAGACTGTTGGCCTCACATAGTTACTGAACAGGGTCCATAAGCAAAGTGTCCTCAGCACCCAACGCATTCAGTATACAAAGGCGAAATGTTGAAAATGCCAGCTATGCAATCAGATAAAATTCCACACGATCACATTTAATCTTATCTAAAGAATTTGAGAGCATCCAGTCACGACTGGATTATTATCAATATATCACATCATCCCTGCAGCAACATCCAGAACTGGACAGCATGGTCCAGTGTTAAATTGAGCTGTACAAATGAAATTTATTTTCTTCATACTCTTTCCAGGTATACATAAATACGTGGGGAAAGAAACAGGCCAGCAGGTAGCACTGGCACAAAAGAAAAAAAAAGTGTAACCTGAAGGCTGCTGTTTTGTATCCCAGGAGGATCCATGAGTATAGAGCCATCTGTAAAGGGTCTAACCCTGAATTCCTCCAGGAAGATGTGCAGCTGTTGGTCACCTTGGACAGCAGCAATGCAAAACCGGCAGAATGTTAACAATAAAAAATTCCCAGTCACCTCACAGGGGGAAGTTTGAGCTAATGTTGTTTTTCGCTTGAGGAGATAGTTCTATGCGCGGTAAAATTCTGAAATGTAATTCAATTGTTTTACTACTGATTGGAATGTCATTTGCATATTCCAAGCAATATGACACCTTGTTCTCACCGACCGTACAGGTTTGTCCCCAATAACAATAATGATGCCATTAATGATTTTGCCATTGTCCTTTAACGTTGTCATTTTATACAGTTAATAAGGGGGTTTTCGAGCACCTGATCCAAGTGTGTTTGGGGTCGATCCCATCTCCATTGAGCCACTCAAAGGGGTCACACTTCATTTCCATTATACTTTGAGAACTTGTTTATTATTCAGCACGTGTCCTGCCCACACAGTACCCAAACTTGACAATGGCAGGTAAATTCCCTGTAAGTAACCTGGTGTCAGTGGCGTTTACCTGAGCGCTCGCCTCCTCGCCGCCATAAACCGCACGCACTGCACTGAGCCACGGAAGGAGGGAAGGCAAGTGGGAAGAGCGTGACAAAAACTAATGTTCCTTAAAAGACGCCTGTTTTAAAAAGCTGCCCAGGTTCCTACTAGAAAGACAAAGGGGATTCATGAGGCCGCGTGACCCAAGATGTGAAGATATTCTTCACTTTTAAAGGGGGCTTAATTGAGGGCCCGTCTTCAATGTTAAGATTTAAATTAAAAAGCCGTGTCATTTATCCAGTGGAGGGTCTAAGGTCGTGAAGTGACATAAATAGTAATTAGCCTTACCTTGTGTTTCCTTAGTCTTCTGAGTAACGTCTTTACAGAAGAGACTAACGGGCCTTTGACGGGTGCAGACTGGATTATTTCAAGGAAAACGTCACTTTTAATGTAAACGCTGCTTTACATTTCCCACTTTAACAAGTAAATTAAGGAAAACGTTTAAAAACTGAATGGTCAAATGCACTTTAAGGAAAAGATTAAACGCGTGCTTTATGCAGTTTAGGTGATGTGATATGAGAAGCGTTAAGGGGCAACAGGGGCCGTGTCTCGGGGTACGGCGGCGGGGGGTGGGAGGGGAGGGGAGGGGGGGCAGGAAACACGTCCACATCGTCTCAGCGTCACTCCGTCACGCGCCCGCTGCCACAACATGGCTCCCCTTCGCGCGCGGCTCTGCCTCCTCTCCGTCCCCATCGCGCGCCGCGCAGGGGCCGTCGGGCACGCGCTCGCTCCTCTCGCGGGAACGGCGCTCGCGCTCGGTGGCGCTGCGTGAGGCACGAGAGGCCACCCTCCGGAAGTGGGACGCGTCCCTGTCGGAAACGTCCCCGCCGTTTCCCCCCCCCCCCCCCCTCCCCCTAAAAAAAACTTGCAGAACCGGTGAAGTGGACGAGCGTTGAGCGCCAAAGTCGAGCTCTTTGCTGGGGGATAAAAATAAAAACGCTGCAGTGGAAGCGCACACCTGTCCGCACCACGGGACAAAATGCAACACGGCGCTGCTGCTCGGGAAAAACAGTCCCGCTGCAGCTCCGTCATGTGTCATGCGTGTCGCTTTTAGAAATGACAGCGCAGGAGCCTCTGAGTTTCCCCTGATGTCGGGCCTTTTTATTTACCACTTTTTACATATATGTTAGAAATTGCGGACAGTTTGAAAAAATAAACTACATTCCAGTGCTCGTTGCAGATTCTGTCCTGGTGCAAATAACTTTGTGTTGCTTTAACAGTGTCGTTACTTTCGTTCGTTTGTGTGCGACGTCACTCTAATATTTATATTTCTTCTGTACAAGTCTTGGTGTCCCGAGGCGTCCCTGCCACTTACACGCTGCGACAAGTGACCCTTAGAAAATGAACAGCGCTTTAACATTCTGCTGCATCTGAAATGCATTTTATATAAAGATCACCGCCAAATACGAATTTCAGCATCGTGTCTTAATCGAGATTTTTTTTTAATGTGTGGTAGACAAGTGTTCTGGGGGGGGGGGGGGTTGTTTCCTCTCACGTCCACGGGATGCAAAATTAAACACAATGCATTTTTAAAGAGAGATTTTTAAAAAGTAATATGTGAATTTTAGGCGTACATTAAAGCCCGGGTAAGTTTCGGATTGCCCCCTGGTTAGAGTGGTTACGTTCCAGAGCGGGGCTTTTTGGTTCGAGTCCCAGTCATGGAGTGTTAAGGTACTTAACCTTAATTGATCCGGGGATAATAGCCTGCTCTGTAAACGGGTTGCAGATCATTGTAAAGTTCATTATCACTTTAAGTTGCTTTGGTCAAAGGTTATTAATAATGTCATGTCTCATGATTTGTCAGCTTCATTCTACCTTTTCATTTAGCACTCAGGCTTGGTTGATACACAGTTTCACAAGTGAAATATGTACCGCGCATTTCAGCAGCAGCGACCACGTCCAGGGTCTCCATGCGGGCCGGGTCTCCTGCCTTCCGTGCGCTTATCGCGGGGGCACCGCGAAGAGACGGTGTCCCGCAGCAAGACTCCATTTATTACCTCAGTTTAAGATAAACACAGTACACGGGTAAACGTCTCATGTTGCACCACAGATAAGCGAGGGTTTGTTTTTCCAAACTGTAACGCACATACAGCCATTTCACACTCCTCCTTACTTAAGGCAAAGCAGGTCTGCGGACCAGTGGCTGAAACGCGCTGCGTAAAACCCTTTTTGTCAGCAGTTATGGCCGAAATCAAAATCCAAAAACTGTAGGCGTCAGTCGACAGGGAAATGCCCGTCTTAACCAAACTTGACATGTAGACGTCACTGGTAAAACGCGGTAATACACGTGTTGACCGTGAGGACCTTTTTTTTTTTTTTAAATATTTTCCAGTGACACGAAAATAATAATAATGGGGGGATATATGAATGGGTTCGAGGTGGGTCTGCTGGGAATGAGAGCGCAGAAGGCTGGGGGCACAGTGTCGTTGATGAAGGGGACGCGCGGGTCCTGATGCTGGCCGCCGCGCGCTGCTGCAACCAGACGACGAGTCGCGGGTTCGGATGGCAAACAGCAGCAGTGCGCATGCGCCCCGCATCCCGTTCACTGTATATTCACGGTGGAAAAAAAAGGAGCCCGGGCGACGAAACCAGCCCTTTTTTTTTACAGCAGAGTCACTTATGCTGTATTAATAACCTCATGGGAAACAAGGGGGAACCTCAACAGGTATTTATAAATTACACTTTACTGTCGTTTTCATTACGTTGCCTTTGAAATGTGTTCATTGATGACGGGATCGCTAGGACTTATAAATTGTTCCTCTCCGCCGATGGACGTGCCGTTCGAGCGAAGATATGTGTGATCTAACATTTTAATGTCATCGGCTCGTCTGTCGAGGGAACCCGCTTTTCCCCCGAGCGTTCCTTTGTTGGGAAAAACCGTAGGTCTGAAATGACATTAAATTAGTTAATGGCAGGTAATTCTTTTTGTTTTTTTTTCCCTTGAACTGCACCTCGACTACAGCTTTTCGCGTGAACGATGTACTCGCGGCGCTTTGAGATTAAATATAGCACCTGTTTCCGATCCATAAACTGAATTGGTTTCAAATGTTGTAAGACATGACCACGGCATTTAAAGGGTGACGATCGTGCGTGATATCATTACGGCCCGAAAAATAATTATCAATAATAATAATAATAATAATAATAATACAAAGTGTGTGTATGTGTGCTATGTGTGTCGGATTAGTAAATCCGTCCAAGAGTGGACGGAAAAGCGCGTTCGTGCGCGGTCCCGCATCCTCCACTGACGCCCGACAAAGAGCGCGGGGCTCCGGAGCGCGCGCCCCCGGATGCTCGCGCCACCAGCGCTGCGGGCTCCGTGGGTGTGATCAACAGCTTCCCTGCTGCATTTCTACGAACGTCTCACTCGCTTGCGGGAAATAACCTGCACCTGCACCTGTACCCTCCGTCCCGTATTTGCGCACAAAAGCGGCGAGCGACGTCGTGCGGCGTTTAAAACGACAGCGCGAGACGCCTCCCCGCACGTCCGGCGTCTTCCTGCGATCGCTGGCGGAATTGTCGTCTTGACGGGCTCTGTGGACGGAGCGGCGCTGCGAGGCTGTCGTGGCCGTTCACCATTTTATAACAGCTCGGCAAAAGTCCTGCGAAGGACTGGAGAAGCCGCTCGTTTCCTGCGCAGCTCCTTGTTACCTGGTGTAGTCCTAGTCATGGTAAACGGTTGAAGGGTCTGTGGAAATTCTGATTGGTTGGTGGTATTTTTTTCCAGGGGTTTTGGTGTGATGAAACAAAGGAACAAAGGATGCTTTAGAAGAGATGCTGCATTCAAGCCTGGATTGTATTTCAAGGCACACCGATGGATCTATCTTCTCGCTGTACATCTAGATCATGATACTTAACTGAAGGGCCTTCTTATGATCCCTTCATCTATGGCGAACTATAGCCATGCAGCTGACCACAACATCTTGCAGAGTGTGTCCCCCCTCACCACATTCCTCAAACTGACCTCGCTGGGCTTCATTATTGGCGTTGGCGTGGTTGGCAACCTCCTGATCTCCATCCTTCTCGTCAAAGACAAGAGCCTGCACAGAGCCCCCTACTACTTCCTCCTGGACCTTTGTGCCTCAGACATCCTTCGGTCGGCCATTTGCTTCCCGTTTGTCTTCACCTCTGTCAAGAATGGGTCGCTGTGGACGTACGGTAGCCTCACCTGCAAAGTGATTGCTTTCCTGGGCGTCCTCTCCTGTTTCCACACCGCCTTCATGCTCTTCTGTGTCAGTGTGACCCGCTACCTGGCTATTGCCCACCATCGATTCTACACGAAGAGGCTGACCTTCTGGACCTGCCTGGCCGTCATCTGCATGGTGTGGACCCTCTCAGTGGCCATGGCCTTCCCTCCAGTGCTGGACGTGGGGACCTACTCCTTCATCCGCGAGGAGGACCAGTGCACCTTCCAGCACCGCTCCTTCAGGGCCAACGACTCCCTGGGCTTTATGCTGCTCCTGGCCCTCATCCTCCTGGCCACCCAGCTCGTCTACCTCAAGCTCATCTTCTTTGTCCACGATCGGCGGAAGATGAAGCCCGTCCAGTTCGTGCCAGCTGTGAGCCAGAACTGGACCTTCCACGGCCCCGGAGCCAGCGGCCAGGCCGCCGCCAATTGGCTGGCCGGCTTCGGAAGGGGCCCCACCCCACCCACCCTGCTGGGGATCCGACAGAACGCCAACCCGGCGGGCCGGAGGCGCTTGCTGGTGCTGGATGAGTTCAAGACAGAGAAGAGGATCAGCAGGATGTTCTACGCCATGACCTTCTTCTTCCTGACCCTGTGGGGACCCTACCTGGTGGCGTGTTACTGGAGGGTGTTTGCCAGGGGTCTGGCCGTCCCGGGGGGCTACCTAACGGCTGCTGTCTGGATGAGCTTTGCCCAGGCTGGGGTGAACCCCTTTATCTGCATTTTCTCCAACCGCGAGCTGCGCCGCTGCTTCAGCACTACGCTCCTCTACTGCAGGAAATCCAGGTTGCCGAGGGAACCCTACTGTGTTATATGAAGGCTTGTTTCTGTCATAGATTCTCGGGCGCGTTCCATTCGACGCCTCCCTCTCCCTCCACTGGGCAGAAGTGGACTGTCAGTCACTAGATTCAAAATGGAGAGTTTCGAAGGCGGTGTGAAGATAATGTAAATGTGCGGGAAATAGGATGTACTTCTTTGTTTGTTATGCTATTCATTGCTGTGGAAGCCAGCCTGTTCGAAGCCACACAAGCAAAAATATAAAAACAAAAGGCGTAATCTGGATATTTGAAGATTTTCTGTGAGGTAAGAATTTTTCAAAAAAAAAAAAAAAAAAAAAGAGGAGAAATACAAGTAGATCCTTACCTCTGACAGATGGATTAATTTCACATAAAAAAGTTGCACTAAAGAAAATATACTTAATGCTCTTTTTTGCTCAGCTGTTACTTTTTCAAACTACACTGAATGCTTTAGTTTACAACAGACGTTAGTTTGCTGTAAGAAAATGAAAACTTTGTCCTGGGTGACCAACAGTGTTGGAGCACACTATAACAAGAGGATAAAAATTGATTTCAATGTAAGTGTTATTTTTCATTTTTTGCCGGGGCTGTGTGGGGTATGGCGAGGCCTGGGGTGGGGTGGGGCGGGGCGGGGCGGGGCAGGGCAGGGCAGGGGGTCGTGGGGTTGGGTTAAGGAATCTTTGTGTGCTTTTCGATTTGCAACTTCATTAGAACTTATTTATTGTAGTTTTATTATTAATATTTCCCAATTTGCCAACATTGTTATTTTTCTCTACTATTTTTATTACAACGATGATGAAGTTTGGGTAAAAAAAGACCACACTTTTGACAACAAACCCCAAATAAACTGAATAAATTGTTAAGTGTGTCATACTCATCCATTCATGCTCTTGGTCACAGATCTCCTGTCACAGTATGCTGATGGCATTTTTGGTGTCCCTGCCTTTATCTGGTTATTTGTTTATTCAGTTTTGTTACGTTTTACAGTATTTCTTATTTGTTTCGACATTTAAACAGCCCCTTGCATAATGATCTTCTGCCACCATTTGAACTCCACGATAGGTTAAATGATTTTTTTTTTGTTGCCCTGGATGCCATTAAGGGGCCCCTAACCCGACCCGGAGCCCTAGGGGGTCGGATGAGGGGAAAACAGTTTCACGACT
Source organism: Arapaima gigas (assembly GCA_900497675.1). Classification (NCBI taxonomy): domain Eukaryota; kingdom Metazoa; phylum Chordata; class Actinopteri; order Osteoglossiformes; family Osteoglossidae; genus Arapaima; species Arapaima gigas. The sequence continues at coordinate 74,550 of UFQX01001248.1, read as the reverse complement.
AGGTGTGGTCAGAACATGCAGCATTTGTGGGTTTTTTGTGTTGGACGGAGAAGCAACATCAGTGCCCAGGCTGTGGTATGAAGGACTGCAGATCTGTAAAAAATATCTCTTCTGTTACAGGATCACTGTCTTCATTACACTTTTAGTAAATTTGCTCACTCTTTCACTCCTGCGGCCATTGAAGTATTCCTTCATCACGATTTTCTTCAGTGCCGAGATAGAAAACTGTAACTCTTTCACTTTGAAGGTCTGGATGTGGGTATAAACCTGAGGGATTACATTTGCCAAAAGTTACCTGTGTACACTGTTGCTTACATTTTGGAAATAAAATTTTACATTTTGCAACTTACTTTTTTTTTTTCTTCTTCATAAGGACAAATGAGACGTACAGAGAGAATCGCGATGCCTTTGTGATGCGTACTGTGGTAAATGACACGTCCCTGGTCCGAGTGGTTGGCGGTGGGCGACGGTGGAGGTTCGGTACTACAGCTCAGATGCAGGCTGAGTCAGAGCTCTATAGTTTTTCGAAAACTGGTGAAATACACGCCAGTAAGGTCCACTAAGTCAATCCTAAACAGTGACTCTAAGCACGCTTTCAGAGTGTTTGCGTAGTTTTGTCGAGTCCTCGCTGTGGACTTCACGTACCGTCAGGGTGGGGCCGTTTTGGATGCTAATGCTAATGCTAACGCTAGTGTGAGCTGCTTCAGGGAGCATCTCTGCAACCCATGAAAGCTGGGACCCAAACTGACAGTGCAAGAAACGTATAAAAATTTCTTGGTTCAGTTAATTTCTTCTACTCTGAAACTCTGACTGGAAAATGTAAAATATAGTCGCCTTTTTTTTCCCCTGACAGCAGTTATTATGCCGATTGTAAAGGTTTATAAGCATATTCTCCATCAAGTCACTGAAATATTCAGGGTCATAAGAAGGTTTAATACCTGGTTTTGTACGTAGCTCCTTTTCAACAATAGCCGCATAATTCATCTCTCCAGCCTGGGAAACCCGAGATCAAGTACCAAAGTACAGACCCACTGGAAGCAGCCTTGACCAAACAAATGAATAAATAAAATCCGCATAAAATAATAAAACCCGGCCGGCGACGGATGGCGTCCGATTCAGGGTGTTTCCTCTTAGCGAGTGCGGGATAGGGTCCGCACCGCCGTGACCCTCACCAGGACGTGTTACAGAACATTATCAGCCACGTTATTAATTGTCTGTAATATTAATGTTAGTGTATTGGAATCAATAGCATTTCCGAGAAAAGCATTTGATGGACAACCTGAGGTGGCGAGACTCGCCCCTAAGACAGGGGTCCAACTGGCATAAGAGCAGGCAGAACAGGAGAATTTTCCGCACCGTTCTCTGCACCCTCAGGCTGTGCCGTTCTGCCCGCCTCAGAAGCCGCTGAACCTCGGTCGCTCAGCTGAAATATCCAGCTATTTAAAAGAGCGACGTTACGAGTCGCATCGGATAACAGTGTTGGCTGAGCGACAAAACGACGAGTTTGACTGCGATCCGAGCGGCCGCCGTTGTTTGGGGTCACAGCGTTTCCATCACACCCGTGTGCCTTGATGTGCTCCCCCTCCGTTCGCTCTCGTGTAAGTTGTCAGGAGGCCATCGCAGCGTCTCATTTCGTCGTTCGTGTGACCGCGTCCATTATCCGCCACATCGCACTGTCACCTCCACCCACTTCCAGATCTGCTCTCTGTTTTCGCGCCGCTGCAGCAAACCCTCATTTGTATAAAGCGAGATACGATGCGACAATAATAAGAACCCGAATTCTCTTTTGTTGGCTGGACAGCAGTTCTCTTTCGCAGGATGGAATGGGGTAATAAAATGGACGTTTGCTCTTCTGCATAGCAGATGCTGCTGACGGCACTGGCCTGGCAGGGAAGGAATGAAACCGTTTGTCCCGGTTACCTGCGAAGGAGAAAGGCCCCTCCATCCATCCCCCGCTCGCTCCGGTTTAAAAGGGAAAGACGTCTCAGAAACTCTGCAGAGAGCTGAAGGAGCACAAGGGGGGTGGTAGCTTTCTCTACATACGGCATCTTTTTCTTAGACAGTACAAAGTTGTGATCCGCTGAATATTCCCTTAAAACTGGCTATCGTCCCCCTTTTGTGATTTTCCTATGAGCTGTTTGAATGTGGGAGATCATTCCTGTGACGTTTAATAGGCCTCGTGTTTGGCTGACACGGACCTCCAGTCAGTAAAACAGTAAAAGCAAACCGTTCTATTTTGGGTGTCCTCCTCTGTCAGTCCGTATTGCTTTTTTACCTAGTGTCCTCTTATTTTAATCAAACGTGACACGACGGCAGCGGAGTGAGGCCTGGTGACAGTGGAATAAAGGCACATCTTTCAAAACGTACTGATTTTTTTTTTTCCCGGTGAATAGAAACGTCCCGTGAAGCAGCACAGGCGTAACTTAGGCATTTGTTACCGACGGCTGCGATGCCAGGAGGCCTTTTTGTCATAGGCGTGAAGTATATTAAAAACTTGTGCTGCGCGGCTGCTTGTATTTAGACAATAGCCAGCGAAAAATCAGCAGCATCTGTTGTTTGCGAGGACAGAGCTCATTTCTGCCGCATTCCGTTTGCTCGGCTGCTCGCGCTCGCTCCGCCGTGCCCACCTCTGTCCCTGCGGGCCGCCTCGGAACCGGAGCGCAGAAATCGTTCGTTTGTTTTGGGACGGAGAACCGGCCTCAGGTACGGGCTTCCCTGGGACAGGGCAGGAGACCCAACGCTGCTGCGTAGGATTTAAGACTCTTATCAGCTGTCACTGAACTCGAGACGTTTTTGTGTCTTTTACCCACTCGGTTTCTGCCTCTGAATAAAAGGCCGTGGGACGCTTTCAGCCAGCATCTCAACAAGCTGCGCTCTGCTAGGAATCGTGGGTCCAGAAGCTCAGGCCTTTGAAGGGCTTCCACGCGCGTTTGACACGTCACTCACGTCTCGGGCCCAAAGTGTTACTGAGATCACCCACTACGTGACTCGCAAATGACGTTTCCTTTTTACTCCTGTGTTTAAAATGCCTTTCAGAAACGGTGCTTAAAGGACGAGTTAAGGAGGACGGACTGATATCAGAGAAAAATTACTTTTAAACACTTGGCGCGTGTTATTTGTTCTAGCGTCGGTTTCAGATACCCTGGAAAAAAAAAAAACATGCCTTCTTTCAGGCACATGAAAGCTTGCCAGATCTGCTAATCCAAGGGATATTTCTGATTCCTCAGATATGCTGCCATGCTGGTCTCTTCCAGTCATTCTGCGATCAGTCTACAAAAAGCAGTCTGTTAGGCAGCCAAGTTTGTCTCCCTTTCACTCATTAGCAAATATCTGTCGCCGAATGTAACTGTGTGATATCCTGCTAACCGGCCTGCTAAAGCGCACTGTCTGCCATTTCACCTGGGGGGGGGGGGGGG
>UFQX01001248.1:33821-66131 GCA_900497675.1 Arapaima gigas | reverse complement strand
GGGGGGGGGGGGGGGGGGGGGGGGGGGGGGGGGGGGGGCTGTGAACTCTGCATACCTAACTGGGGTGACATTACAGACCTGTGTGTATCAAAGGCGTAACTGAAGTAACTACAAAACCCAACTGATGTAATTGTGGTAATGTTAGCTAACTCCTGTAAGAATCCATCCATCCATCTGTCCGTCCGTCCATCATCCACCCAACCATCCATCCATCCGTCTGTCCGTCCATCATCCACCCAACCATCCATCCGTCTGTCCGTCCATCATCCACCCAACCATCCATCCATCCGTCTGTCCGTCCATCATCCACCCAACCATCCATCCGTCTGTCTGTCCATCATCCACCCAACCATCCGTCTGTCCGTCCATCATCCACCCAACCATCCGTCTGTCCGTCCATCATCCACCCAACCATCCATCCATCTGTCCGTCCATCCGGGCATTTGTATTTGTAATGGAACAGATTGCATTGATGGGTGGCTGGTTTGCTTTAGTCAAGCCTGTAGGTAAAAGAAAGGCTTTATGATCTGTCAGCAGTGCTGGAGGTGTCCACTCTGGCAAGACCCTCCGCTCAGATGCTGAAGTCGACATTCCTTTCCTTCCTTGAGAAATGAAGTCTTTTAAATATGGAGGATTTTGAGCAGCTCTGCTCTAGATGGTTTTGGTCCACTGAGTGGAAGCTCTGGCCAGGCTGTAGCCCTGCTCTCTGTGGCTTCTCAGATCAATCTGTGGAAGAGTTTTCTTGCCATTCTGTTCTGTTTTGCATGTAAAGTGTTTAGATAAAAGACTCAGTCAACAGTTTAATAACTAGAACCATTTAGGCAATGATTTTCCTGGCAGGTCAAACTGCCCCTTGACATTTTTGCATCTATAAATACTTGCAGGGCTTTCAGATCCGCTCTTTGTCCGCTGTTGTCAAACAGCGCTTTCTGTCACCTGAGGGGACCTCATGGAACAGTGACAAAGAAACTGGGTGATGTTGTAGGCTGCTGAGCAACGGGCAGGTCCACACTGTGGGTCCCAGGTCTTGCTCGTGATGCGGAGTGTTTATGGGAGGTTCACGTAAGGAGCCACCACTCAGCGCTTCCACACATCCTACGAAACCCGTAAGGCCGATAAAATCCTTTCCTCTCATTGCTGCGATGACGTCGACCAACTCTACCGGGAGCTGCGACGGTGCGGCGTTCTCACGATAGCTCCTCTTTTCCTCTCGGCAGAGCCGGTCCACCTGCCCTTCCCCTGCTTTAAATTTGCTGAGCAAAGGCCAAGATGTCCGGCGAGAAATAACAGCTCTTTCTGAAGGACGCGGGAAGTGTTGGACACGAGATCGACGGCGTCGGGGGAACTGGGGGCTACGTCGAGCGCGCAGCTGCTGCCGACGGCCCCCGCTTGTCCCTAACGCGCGGCTCTCGGCACGTGGCCGGACGCCGCCGGCTTTCCCTTCACACGTCTCTGCTCTGCGGGCCACGTGCAGGTCCTCGGCTTTTTTTATACGCACAGAGTCCAGATGAAAAGCCTGCTGCGTACGCAGCTCCCTCTTGTTTTCGTGCTTTTGGTGTCTGTGGACAGAAGGGGCACGGAGAACGTCGGCTTTTGTCGGTTCTGTTTTAATTGTGTGAAAAGGTGGTTCTATTCTTGGAGTCTTTGATGCCCCCCCCTCCCCAGACAAGCAGCGGTTCCACCTTTTTATGCCTTTTCTTCTCCGTCAGGAGGACGCTGGGGAGATTGGAAGTTGCTATAAAAAGGTGCTCCTGGGAATGAGCTCAAGGGTGACCAGACCTGATAATGCAGTTCATTGGATGGGATGTTTTGTAATGTTCATTTATTGCAGTTTCTTTTTTGAAAATGAGTCATGTTTTTATTTATTCTCTACAACATGCGGTCACGAATTTGGCCGAGTGTGTCTGTCTCAGAATGCAGCGAATCCAAAACAATCGGTGTCCTTGTATTTGTGAACCGCACCGTAAAATGTGCATCATCTACATCACATAAATACGGACGTGGCCGAAATCACTGGTTTTTAGTTCAAATGACGCGCGGTTCTTCCTGAAAAGTGTTGGAATTGAAAGATCTTTTCTCATGCATACGTGCAAAAAATAAGCTGTGAAAAGATCTGAATTCTTGACATTCTAAACCGACCTGGACAATATTGCTGACCTCCGTCAGAAGGTGCAGCAGGAAATAACTGTGTTGTAGTGGCTCTTCCAGCAAACTGTTCTCCTCTACTCAGTACCACAGGGGTCTTTGGCCTTGCGGCCTCTCATTCAGGCGGTTTAGATGGAGGAAAGTCCTCGCTGCTGTTCCGAGTCACTGTGTGTTTCTCACCGAACACGGAGACGGGAAGGAGAAGCAGAGAGTCGTCTGAGGAGGTCAGAAAGAAGGCTACAGCCAACCCTGGTCAACCCGAAGCCGACAAGACCTTCTCGACGAGCCTCGCGTCCCCGGGACCCCTGTTGCCAACATCCCTGGATGTGTCTGCAGGAGGGAAACTGACCTGAGATTGAGGAGAAACCCTGTCTGAATGTATTTTGTTATTTCTCTCTGTACATCGGTCGCGTTGCTTTCGGTGCCGTCCGTGAGTTCGATCGCAGGAGCTGGGCGCCGTTGCATGCGGTCAAATGAAAATGTGAAAATTAATAAGAAACTATGCATGACATCACGGTCGGCGCTGGATTACATATAGCGGTGCTCTTCAACATCACTGACAGCACTGACGCGCTAAATACAACCACTTCAAGGGTAATACAGTTTGCTGATTATTTGACATGTTGTTGCTCTTTGCCGTCCCACCGGGTGGGAGTCGGCGAGAACCTCAAATGAAGGCGGGCTGAATGACCCAGAAATGTGTGGCCTGCTGCTGAACAAGTGCTGATGGATGCGTAATCATCACGAAGGTAAGAACCTGTGGGGCTGTCTTCTTCCCCGTCTCTTGATCTACTTTTGCCGTAATTATTTGCGCTTTGAACCCTGGAATTAAACTCCCAGAAGGCGAGTGTGTGAACAGCCGGCGAGCTCACACACGTAGGCAGGGTGACCACTGACTGCTTACTGAACGTGAAAAGACGCTGTGCTCCAGCTTTCAGGTACTCAGAGAAGACGTGAAGATGTGATCAGTGAAGGACATCTTTTTTCAGGGTTAAGGACATAAAAGTGAACAGTTCCAGTCCCAGGAAAGGCTGTGCTGAATGGTCTCGGTGCTGTACTACATTATACTGCAACAAGACCACATTACACACCTGTGAACGAGTTACTTACGGCAGCCGGCTGTGTAAATAAGTAAGACCTGTGATGCACTTAGAACAAAAGGGCTTGTCGTGCGATGAAGTCATTTAGTTGAAATCCCACAGATTCCGAAGCTTAGAGATTTAAAATAAAGGTCAGAACTAACTGCTTCTGAAATGCTCGTGAAATGACGGTTTTGTTAGGCAGCGTTTGGTCATTTGTCCCTGTATGTGGTGAGAAATGTCCTGTTTTCAGTATTTATCAGCTCGGCGGAACTTTTGGAGCCTGAAGGGTTTTTGGATCCGGTCGTGAGAGAGAAGCTGTTTGGTGAGGAGAGTCGGGTCGATCATCTCATTCTTCATGGGCGTATGAATTGTTTAAAGGCAAAATAATGGCGGAAAAAGGAAAAACTAAGGTTGTGCTTTAGTAACGTTACTTCAGCAAAGTCCGGAATTCTGGTTCTTTGGCCAGACGGAATAGCTGCTTTTCACTGCACAATGTTCTCCAAATAAATGTACATCTCAACACAAGTGTCTACACACGTCAGACAGAAGCGACTTAGATCCTCAGAACAGTCAGACCATCGAACACATGAAATTTCTCTTTTTCAATCAAATGTAAAAGAACGCGGTAAGAAAAGGCCTGCAGAGGGAGGGTTATAGTTGATTTTTGGAGAAAAAGAAGCAATCATACAGTTTTCATTTCTGAGATTTTTTTTTTGTCAAGAAGTCATCTGAGGACCTTCTCTAGTGAGAGAATTTGACACATGAAACGAGGCGTGAGAGGGCTGAGGGACAAAACCAGCCAACGACAAGATCCAAAAGCTATGCTTGGCATCTCCTCGAAGCCTCCGAGCAGTGAGGTGCACGTCAGCCACGGTCTTGGGATTGTTGCCCGCTTTGCTTCTGTACTTCTGTTCTAAAATCTGCTCTGAGTTGTTCCGCTGCAGAGATGAAATTCTTTCATGACCTTCCAGCTGAGACCTACCTCACCACCGGGTTTGCGTGTCCGTGTGTGTAAGCGTTGTCATAGGTTTGAATCCACCTCAGTTTTTTTGTGCAGTTTGCGTTCCTTTCCTCTGTCATCTAGAAACATGCTTTTCAGCTTAGTAAGTTCAGTGAATGTTCACATCAAACTTCAGAATGGGGGAAAAATGTGATCTAAGCGATTGTGTCATGGTCATTGGTGCCAGATGCGCTGGTTTGAGTATTTCAGAAACTGCTGCTCTCCTGGAATGGAATAAAAAACCTCCAGTGAGCAGCAGTTCTGTGGGCGGAAGCACCTTGTCGATGAGGGAGGTCAGAGGAGAACGGTCACCTGGTTCAAGCCGACAGGACGGCTACGGTGCCTCAAATAACCACTCGTAAGAGAGGTGGGCAGAAAAGCATCTCTGAACACAACACGTTGAACCATGAGTCAGATGAGCTACAACAGCAGAAGGCAACATCAGGTTCCACGCGCGTCAGGAGCTACAGTGGACACCGGCTCAGCGAAACCGGACTGCTGAAGATTGGAAAAACCTTACCTGGTCTGAGGAATCTCGATTTCTGTTGCGACGGTGAGTCAAAATTTGGCGTAGACAGCATGAAGTCACGGACCCAACCTGCCTCGTGTCGACCGTTGAGGCTGGTGGTGGTGCGATGGTGCGGGGAGTGTTTTCTTGGCTCACGCTGGGCCCCCTGACGCTGTTGTATTATTGTTGTTGTCTCCAGTAGTTGCGAGAGGTTTGCGACTCGAACTGATTTGCTGATTCAGTTCCGACTAATCGATTTGTTTTGGAAAAGCATGGATTTGCTTTCGGTCGGTTCAGTTTTAAGGGGAGGGAGGAATCCCTGAAATGAATATGCGACGGAACGTTTCAAAAACGAAGCCGTCTATCGGATACCTGCGATTTGTTACTCGGGTCACATTCGCTGATGTGAAGTGAAAAATGGAAAAAGGTTGCCGAAAAACCGCGTCGACCAGACACCCTTTTGACGCTCAGAGTGAAAAAGACAGTTTTATTAAAGCTGCTCTGTCCCGTTTTCTCTCTCCTTCTGTGCAAAGGAGCCTTCATTTCGCTGCCGCTACATTTCCATCCCGGCCCGTTGGAAACGGGGAACGGACAGGAATCTGTGGCAGGAGTTCATGTTTTGACATGGCTGCCCTGCCGGCGATGGCTGTCGCTCAATAATTCACACCTTTGGCTCAGCTCATACACTTGCCTTCGGACCGAATGAGACTACCCGGGCATCGGGGGAGACGTGGTCTGCTGGCAAACTTGGCAGTCTTGCAAAGATCTTCATCTTACTGCAGTGAAGGTTCCGGATTAAACAAGCTCTTCCATACGGAAAGGTTACCGACAAAGACGAGAGGAACCCTTGGACAACATTACCGCTCTTTGGATTTATTGCCAGAATTCAGGCGTGTTTTTGTCAAGCGGCGCTGCTCTGGAAAAGATTTTTATTTCTGGCCTCGGTGGATATTTGTAGGCCTCTGCGTTTGTTGGACACTCTGCACGAGTTTCTCCCTTTGCTTTTGCCTGCGCCGCTGCTGCGTCGGACTGCGCTACTCCATCCTCTCACGCGCTGCCTCTCGCACGTGTGTTTGTTCCCGCTTTTTTCCCCGCTCTTCGCTTTCGCCGCGCTTCACTTCTCGCCCAAAGAGCCGCGCTCACCTGACGGACGTATTCGGCTCACGGGAAGAGCCTCTGTCCATTCGCTCGAGGAGGAAGGGCCGGCGTCTCAGAGGCTCGCGGCGACGCGCCTTGTGTTTACACGTTATGTACGTACCTTACGTCTCTCTTATTTACATTCTGTTTTTGATCTTTTAATCTACCTGTGTCTATGTGACCTTTTTATTGTTGCTTTTCTAATTTTCATCCCCCTGTTCTGCGCACCATGGACCTGAGAATATAGATCTCCTGCTCCTCTGTCTATCTGGTTTATAGGGGTGTTTAACAATAAATGATTTTTGATTCTTCTTGAAGAGAGCAGAACGCTCACACACACACACACACACACACACACACACACACACACACACACACACACCCTTATCTCAATAAATGAATTTTGATTTCAACATAAGAAGGAGAGAATATGCTTTTCACCTGCTCCTCCACATAAGGAAGGTCTGAACGGTGTAAGGTTTGGCTTTCTGGGAAAAAACCTTCCTGACACATGAAAACAAGGAACATTTAGCACAATAAAGACTTAATAAATTATCGAGGCGCAGCTGGGTTGCCACAGAGGGATAAAGACGCACCAGCCAATACTCAGTCAAACTGTACTCTGCCTTATTGGCCGCATTTCATCAGCACCACATAAAAACCCGGCAGAGGGGATTTAATAAATTGTATCTGTCTTGGGCTGAAGTTGAGTGTGGAGAAGCCCAAACATTTTAAAAGAGGCATTTCACTGTGGCGCGTCGGTAATAAATCCGAACGGAAGTCTGACCGACAAGGGCGGCGCAGCCGTCTCTGTCACCGGCGCCAGCAAGTGTGTGCACCCTTTAGAATTTTCTAAACGTGGTCAGATCTTCATCTAAGTCATAAGGATGGATAAAGAGAACCCGACGAAAGAAGTAGCACACAAAATGTTGTCGTTTTTTTACTCTTTTATCAAAATGATGCATTAAATTAAATGTGGACTGGAAAAACTGTGGGAACCTATGCTGTCAGTAAGTGGTGTGTGTGTGTGTGTGTATGTGTGTGTCCTTCAGCAACAATTGAATAAGTTTTAGTGGGTTCTTTGTATTTTTTTTAGTGATTTTCAACAGATGCCCCCTGGGGGGGGGGGGGGCTGCTTGTGGACAAATAATTATTTTATTTATTTCCATCTGTTTTACTTACCCATAAAGCCCCTTAAATTCCCCATAAAAACCACCGATTTACAGCTCCCGCCCCCCCAGGGGGGCATTTCTCACATCTGAACGATCCACCCAAAACCCTGGAGCAGCTTCCCGACTTATTCCGTCCTCTCCAGCTTTTCTAGTGCGCAGTGAAAACACCTGGACGAACTGGACGAAGGAGGAGGAAACGACGGCTCGCCGCACAAAAAGTCCTCGTTTTGCCGTTTCGTGCTTCTCATCTTTTCAGCCAGACGCGCGAGGAGAGAAAGTGTGTCAGAGTCATTTTTCACAGGAGGAATACAAAGGCGTGCAGGATGGGGCCGTGTGCGCGGTTCACCTGGCAGGTGCGGCTCTCACCTGCGCGCAGGTAACGCGGCCGAAGCACAGGGAGTCAAAGAGCCTCGGCAGCTGTAACTCCAGGTTCTTCACTAATGACACGAAACAGGATCCCAGGTGTGGATTTTGTTGGAGAATCGGTGTTGAGGCCCCCCGTCAGTAATGGCAGTTAGCAATTTATGCAAATTCCTGCCCCCCGATGCCTTGGCGCCAAGTGTCATTGTCGGTTGGCTTAACCAGACGCTGTTTTGCGGGTGACGGAAGCAGCTGTGGCTTCACACCTCACTCATTTCAACACGAGGATATTTATAGAAGCAGTTTGGTTTGAGTTCCTTGATCAAGGGGACGAGCGGCGCTGCCGCCTTGGGATCCGAACCTGCGCCTTCCCGCTGTCAGTCCGGCGCTTTGACGGCGCCGCAGTTCGGCGGCGAGTTTGTTTACGCTCCCGATTTCGGCTCGATATGCAAATCCGGGGTCGGGTTGCTCGACGACATCAAAAAGATGCTGGTTGCCATGGAAATGAGTGGCGGAGTGGGCACCTGGATGAGCGCTGCAGGTAGACGAACGTCAATGACGGGGGCTGACGGCACAAGTTTGTTTGGATTTTGCCCCCCCCCCCCCGAACACACGCACAGGTATTTCCCGAAAGTCTCACCCTCGGCTGAACGCTGGGTAATTAAAATCCACCTGTCTGTTCGAGTGCCCTTATTACCGGGAAGCTCTGGAGAGACATGTAGGACGGCGAGGATATGAATTTGGCAGGAACGGCCCCCCAGGCAGGGCCCTGGTGGGTAGTGGGTTTGAGGAGGAGAGAGAGATGTGCGTTACAAACAGAGCCTGGAAACAAATCCTAAGTCCGTTGTTTGAAGACCGATGACCAAAAGAAAGGGAAGTCGGACCACGACGTCGCATCGCTTCGCTGTGGACTCCGCGGACATCTCTGCCGCCGAGGTTCGGTCACGTCATCGTCCGTCTGCAGGCGTAAAAACCAAAACGCAAGTCGAGCAAACGATCAGGGCCGCGTCTGCGGGCGGGTGACGGTCGGCATCCGGAAACATCCTCCCAGGATCTGGGTTCTGGACTCTTCATCCGTTTTTGGGGCACGGTACTGTCCTCCGTGGGGGGCGGCGAACAGCGGGCCTACACACCCTCCGCTGCGATCGTCTGAGCGTCTCTCCGGCAAAGATCTGCCGACTGGAACGGGAGCATTTTGTTCAGTTTGGAAAAATTGCAACTTTTAACCTGCAAACACACTCTTACATATTTTATTAGCAAGTGGCGTGCGCACACACACACACACACACACACACACACTCACACACACACACACACACACACACACACACACACACACGGTATATTCATGTATGTTGGCGTACCGTTTATCCTCGAATGTCAGAAGGGAAATGCTGCCGTTTGCAGTGCGATTCTGCAGCTGGTGTCTCACATCACTTTGGACTGTGAGCTGCAGTCCTGAGACACCCCCGGGTGACAGGGACAGCGGTCGGCGTTATGTAATCTCCAAGTGAGGCTCCCAGAATAGATGAAGTGGACCTTTTTCCCACAGCGAGTGGGCAGCTCAGTGCCCCACAGCTGGACCATCACGTGGGGTCCTCAGCTCCCGTGAGTCACTCCATTAGTCCCCCCCCCTCCGGCTCTGAGCAGGGCCTCTGCTGCCGGTTCCCTCTGGCGCCCCGGGAGGTTTCTCCCCGACATGTTTCTGGAAAAGACTGAGGGGGGGATATCGGTGTCATCCGCTGCCCCTGGCATCCAGTGGCGAACTTCTTGTGCCTCCGTTTTGCTGTCAACATCTCTGTGATGCGATAAGAGTGACGGGGGAAGCAGGTGTGAACTTCTCTTCAAGCCGACCCCCCACGGATCACTAGCTCCTGTCCCATGATGGATCTGCTAAGCTTTCCCACCCCCCAGCAGCTGTACTGTTCTGGGGGCCGAACAGAAATGCCGCATCAGATCCGTGGGTTCGATCTCCTGTCCGCGGCGTCAGTCCGGCTCGGCCGGGCCTGCAGGTCAGCAGGTGGTTTCCTGAAGAAACACACAGTGGGTTTTAGGTTCTCATCGTTCCCACGCAGTTCCTGCTCTCACCCCCCCCCCCCCGTCGATGTCCTTCTGTAAGTGCAGGGCAGAAACAGCGTTTTAATTTCGCAGTGGCGCGGTATCAGCATCCTCACGGCGGCGGAGGGAAGTTCATCCGTCAGACGGTCGGAATCGGGGGGAGGAAGCAGAACCGCCGCGTTCAGCTGGATCTCGGCCTGACGGCTAATGAAGCGTCTCCCCGGGGGGCCTTTCCCACCCTCTTCGTGTCCGGCTCTGTGCCGCTCTCACGGAAAACCGGTCCTTCTGAGATCTCGAACGACCGGTTTTCCTCGACCGAAAACTCACCGTTTCAATGAAGAAAAAGTGTACGTGAGTCGCGGGTTTCGATAACCATGCTGTGTATTTGCTGAGGACAGAATGTCGAAATCTTCACGTTTTCACTCTTTAATCCGACTATTATTAATGGATTTTACACGGCAGAAAGCTCTCTGCGAGATAAAAACAAAAACTGAAATTAAACGTAAAAATGACCAGCATTGTGATTGAACATTTTATCCCGCTTTCTGACCCCAAATGACCCCAGTCCCCACCCCCCTCGCCCCCCTCGCCCCCCTCGCTCTGACTGCTGGACAAGACTTGCGAGTTAATTTTCCGATTTAATGTACTGCTGCACAGGTGGAGCGGAAGAAAACGCGGTAAAACCTGCACTACCTGCGAAGCGGGCAAACGGACCAGGAGGTTTTGGGGTTCTGTGGGTTTGGAACTCCTTTACTTCTCTTTGATGAACTTTGTACATTAGCGAAATGCCCTCTGAAACGCTGCCGTCCTCACGGTAGACAGAAGATTACAGAGCGTTTTGCTTGAAGAGTCAGACTCGTGTCTGCAGGACACGGCTTACATCTCCGACTCAAACGTGGAAACTCCGCTGAGTCCAGCTGGACAGCTCTTCAAACCGGCCGGGAAGGAGAAGCGTAGAACCAGGAGATGCTGTATATACACCATTACCTGACGTGGTGGTGGTAGAGCAGAGTCAGCTGAGACCCCCCGCTGTCCACAACATCTTCTCAGGGAAACCCAGACCTGGCCTTAGATCACCGGGACTACCTCAGACCTGGGGGGTCTGGCGGTACAGAAGTCATGACTGTTGTTTTATATCTCAGCTCTTTTGTTGTGGCACAAGGCTGTCGGCAGCTGCCTCATGTGACGAAGGTTCGAGGGTATCTCCGTTTTCCAGAATGTTCTCCGTTTGCTTTCGGAGTCGAGCGGCGAGACCTCCGACGCGGGGCTGAGGGTGAGGATTATTTCACACAGGAGACTGTGGACAGTTTTACTCTCTTTACCTCAAAACTATTAAAACGTAAAAATTATTTTCAAAATTTCTTGCAGCGACATCCAAGACTTTCACAGGAGCGAAATCGATCGGCGTCTCTACGCCGAGTCTGAGCACCAGTTCGAGGTGTTGGACATGGTCCCTCCTGCCTTCTGCTGATGTGGAGGCGCCCGGTTCTCCCACAGCGTTCGGCAGAGCGCGGCCTTCGGGAAGGCGGACCGCAGCTTGCGATTTCCAGTAAATTCTTGTTCCTTTCTGGGAAACTTCCGGGTCGGGGAAATTTGCGACGTGGTGGGGTAACGGAGCCCCGGTACAGAAGGACACGAAAACAGATTTTAGCTCCCCCCCTGCGCAGCTGTGTCTGCCGGCGTGCAGAAGGTGCAAAAATGAAATCGACCTTCGGCCGAAACAGACAGGATTTCCTGGGTCGAAGGTCACGAGGGCGGGGAAACACCTCTCGCTGTCAGTAATTTCCATGTGAAGCAACGTTTGGTGGCGTTTGAGTGATTTTTACACGCGGCGCCGCCGTCCACCACCTCAGTGGACAAGTGCGTCTGAGCGGCTCTCCCACCGCGGCCGGCGCCTCACGTGGACATCTGGGAAGGGGCTTAGAGGAGGACATCAGTGCAGAACAGACCATGATGACGGACCAGCCCGGCGAGGAGCTCTCTGGGAGACTTCCTTCCAACTCCTGTCCGATGCACAAATCCACCATCACCTTTGTTGTTCCAGAGGACCCCCCTCCGAGCTGCCAGCCCGGTCCTGTGTGGGTCCCGTGACGCCTTCCCGTCTTGACGGCCGTGCGTCTTTTTTAGGTCCAGCGCGAAAGAGGACGGCTTTTCTTTCCTAACGTATCAGCCGCAGGGTGCTAATATTTGTCGAACTCTGCGGCGTTTTCACCCGGCCCCGTCTTATATTTTGGCCGAGTTTCTGCGTCGTAACGCCATCTGTACCCCCTCAGTAATCCTGCTCATATTTCCCTGGTGCCACTAAGTCTCCGATGTCATTAACTGGCTTTGGGTTTCTCCTCCAACACAACGTGGATGACTAAAGACTCACTTCATCACGCGGGTTTTTAATAGCCATTAGTGAGATTGTGTACCGGATGGTTGTCATAGTTACGCTTCACTATATGAGCCTGCAGCGCAGTCCTGGCCAATTACCCTCGGCTTGCCGACTCGTTCCGGTCGCGCATCGTGATGTGAGCTGCGGAGCAGATGATCCGAGGTCTATTGGGAGACGAGCAAAATGCGCCGCGTTTGAAAATAGCAACACCTTCGAGGCGGCGGAGAAGCACACGCTAGTTGACGCACTTTGCAGGTTGAACGATACGGTAACGTTACGCCGAGAAGCGGTCTGATAAGCCGTTTACTGTACTTTCGCCCCAGACGTTTTGCTTTGAGGAGCAAGAGGTGAAGGAGATAGAGCAGAAGGTGGGGAGATCTCTCCTGATCGTCCCCGTAGGTCTCTGTTTTTAAGCACACGTTGCCTTTCGCCGCAGTCGGCCACAGCTAAAGAAGTCTGGTGGGGCACTGACCCCATCGCCACCACCCCCCACGGACGTTGCAGTGATGAATTATTCAAATTAGGGTTTATGTGTTTGAGCCCCACTGAACGATGCAGCGTCCAAAATTTTGGTCCCCCTGCCGCTTCTGTCCTCTATTTTCGCCGCGTGCCGAAGCTACCGCTGCTCCGTAGGTGTTGGAACGTCGACAGACATCGCTGCCTTTCTGCAGGTGTTCATGCATCTTCGCGCGGCTTCTGTCTAACCGTAGGTGTCGATTCGCCGCGGTTCCCGCGTTGCTGCTGATGCATCTTCACGCGCCGCTGTCCGTCTGTAGGTGTGGATGTGCTGCTCCTCCGGTAGCGGGTCTGAAGGGCCGCACCGAAAGGGAAAGGTTGCGCAACCATCCAGCGCACGTCGTATCATTTCACATCCCCCCGAGCCGAACCGTCGGCATCGAGCCATCGCCCACACCGGTTATTCGCGGCTGTCTCGTGCTTTTCCACCCGTGAGCCTTTCTGCACAAAGTTATTTTTTCTGCTCCGACATTTTCAGGTTCGCCTTCCAACACTTGATCTTTGGTTCAGCATGCGGAGAGGCGTGTGGAATGGCACGCTGCTTTTTCCTCGCCGCAACCGCTGGAGTCGAGCAGCGGCGCGTGGGTTACCGCGCAAACAGATCCAGGCCTGACAGAAAGCTCGGGACCTTCTCGCTGCGGCTGGCGGCGAAGAGCCTGCGGCTGAGCTCTGCTTCCCCTGGGGTCGCACTTTACTGACGTCTCTTCAGAGCCGCGGTGGTCCATCGCAGGTCAGCCGTGCTCAAAACGGACTCGTGGGCAAATCCACCGGAAGCCAGGTCCTCGGAACCTACATCCGACACCACTCCTGCCTTGAGCGTGGGGGGTTTTGTTGCTCCTGAGCACTTAAGCTCTTAATTCAACCAATTATTGGCCCAGTTGATCTAATTATGCTTCTTCTCTCCCGGTGGTGAGGTTGTTAGCTAGTTAAAGCGAGTTTGAAAATGTACATACAGTCTCTTGTCGGACTGTAATGTGCCGTCCCCGGTCTACACCGTTCATCTGCGCGCAGTCTGAACTCCCTCCGTTTGTTTCCTCCGCCCCGTAGCATCTCAGACGGTCTCGCTCGTTCTCCAGAGCCGACGTGCCGCAGCAGAAGCGATGCTTTCCTCGAAGTTACCCCGCGAGCGGCTGAGGACACGCCCGGCGACTCGGGTGGGGAAATCGGGGAGCAGCTCTTCTTTCCCACACTGGAGATCCAACCTTTGCAACTAAACACGAGAAAATCCAGCCTGCCGCCCCTACAGGTCACGCGGAGGTTTTTGTTGGCGTCTCTGGAAAGCGGGGGGGTCTCGAAGTCTCGTGTTCTCACGTTCCCACCAGTGTGCAGCACAGCACGAAGAGCAGTTTTAGGTTCTCGGCCGCCTTCAGAGGGACGCAGCCCGTTCGGGATCCCAGTTTTCCTCTCATTAGTCCGATCAATGAGTCCAAATTTCATCCTTCCGGTGTAATGATGCCGACCGGGTCGGATCATTAGAAAGTCACTGCGGTCCCTCTGTCACTGTCTTTGAAATGTGAAAATGGACAGTAAGTGATGTACCGTGTAAAATTAAGCCTGAATAAAGCATTTTCTCCCGGTCATAAAAATGTTCTCATGTCTTTTATGTAACAGTCGCTACTTCACACTTTAAAAGCTGCATTCACAGGCTGAAGTGGAAGTTCAGGGGTTGCAGGAACCTTTCAGACACCTGACATTGTCAGACTTCAGATCACTGTAACCTTTCTTCCACAACTTCACTTATTTGAGATCTGGGCTTCTGCTGTCAGATAAATAACTTTCAGTGCTGGCAGCCAGAGGGTGGAGGATGGGAGCTGGAGAGGCATCTTAATGGAGACAAACCTTGAAAGTGGCCACCAGGCCTTGGCGATGTGCAGAGACGCTCTGTGTGAGTAAACAGTGATCCCGGCACCAATTTCCACAGTATTTGTTTGTTGCTCCTCGACAGGGAAGCACCAGATGCTCCTTCTGAAATAAAAAAAAATGTGCAAGAAAACCAGAGCGAGGAGACGGATGGCTGCAGAGGTCCCTCACTTGCTGTACAGCTCATAGGCACCTTCTAGCAGATCATTTACTGCGAGTCTACAGATGATTTCTCACTAAATGCTTTTTATTGGACTCCTCATCTGGTTGCTGTGTTGTCCTTCCATCTCTTCTTCTTCTTCTCCTTCTCCTTGTTCTGCTTCTTCTTCGTCCTCCTTTTCTCCTCCTCCTTCTTCTTCCCCTTCTCTTTCTTCTTCTTCCTCTTCCTCTTCTTCTTCTTCTTCTTCTTGTTGTTGTGAAGCGAAGAGTGTTAACCTATCTATAACAATTTGCCAATTTTTGATTTAGCCGTTTTTAAAACGGGATAATCTTGCTGGAGCAGATCAGGGTGGAGTACCTTGCTGAAGGGTCCGACAGATTGAGACGTGGCTCTGCTGAATACAAGGCTGGTTGCTGCACTACCCTCTACCTGCCTTTCCTGACAGGTAACAAATAAATATGGAAGTTTCTCAGACAGCAATAGCTTAACATAACCTACGACTTCTATAATTTCCTTCTTTTGTATTCGGTACTTTTATAATATTGGGATTTTGTTGAGTCAGTTATGTTTTCCAGAAGAACAGCAAGGGATGGAGCGCCAACTCTGTGCTGCACAGCAGGATCAGTAAGTTAACTGCAAATTACGTGAGGACTTGTTGGAACGTGCCGGTGTTTTTCAGTAATCTGGGCTGCGATCCTGACCCCGGCCGGTGACCGCAGCAACACGCAGCTTTCGGGAACGACGGCATCGTTTTGTGGAGTAAATCGGAGTAATTGTGTCTGATTATAAAATGCTTTCACCCAGAAAAGTAAGGCAGAAGATGCTTTTGCTCAGCAATGTTCTACAGCGTAGGCTTTTCGCCCCACCAGCGTCTTGAACCCAACCGCCCCCACACAGTATAATACTCATTTTCCTGCTGTAACACCCCCCCCCCCCACAGCAGCACCGCCAGAACATTTGCTCACTGAAGACCTACAAGCTTCTGCCAGTGTGAATAGCCTGCTGCTGTAGGGCATCCTTCCAGGTACCTATGGGGCTGCCATGGCCTGATGGAGTTTGCTGACAACTTACTGAGCCCCATCCTCTCCCTGCCAGAGCCTCAGCAGAGGCCTGATAGTGTAAATCTTCTTGGTTTCTTTCCAGGGCTGCTAGGCCCCCCATTACAGGGCTTGGTGTCATCCTAGTCCGCTTTGTGCTCACCTCTTGCCTACGTCCAAAGTCACATGTTAACTTATGAAATTCAGGAGGCTTTTTAATGAGATGCCAGCAGCTCAGGGCCCTCAAGAACTACCTCCCTCTCCTTCAAGTCCACGCTTACCTTCTGTTTCTCAAGAAAAAGCAACAGAGAGACTCAATAGACCCTTTGCAGAATTTCTGTTGATGACGCAGCAAAACTGCTGTCGATCCAGGAGGTTAATAAGTTTATCTCCAGCTTTTCAAGACAAACTGGCGTGATATGTTCCAGCACAGAGCTGAATGAATGTTGGTAGTTTTGGGCGACGTAAATAGCTAGTAAGAAACCTTGGATGAAGAAGCCTACTAAAAACGTCTTAAGCGTCTCACTTTGGGCCATGGTTGTGTGTTGCATCACCCTGGCTTTGCAGTTCTGTCCTCCTATTTGTTGAGGTGCAGTTGAACAAGTTACTGCAGCTCAAAATTCTGTGGTGAAGTTCTGATGTTTGAACAGAAAATGTTGGTGCTGGTGGCCTGACTGCTCAAGCACAGATTGAACATTCCAGCAGGTCATGCACCACGTGACTGTGGAGTGAGGTAAAAATCAGGCAGACCAGTGCTTCTGGCATCAGTCAATGTACAAGTGAGTGTCGGAACAGGTAAAACAGGTAACCTGAGGGATTGCGGACACGGCATGATAGCTGGCGCTAGTCGTGCAGGTTCCTTCATCTCCCACAGGGCTGTCGTCCTGAGCTTTTCACACACAGCTGTTTCTAGGGGTTACCCAGAAGGGTGGTAAAAGGAAAAAGGAGCGGTGATCTGATCCTGTGGATGAAAACAGCTCAGATGAGAGGGGACAAAGGAGACCAGCGAGAATCATGCAAGTAAACAAAGCAGAACCAGCGAAATCACATTTCAACTCAACACCGGTGTGCAGAACATCATCTCAGAACACGGCACTTATGAGGCTTTGTCTCCAACGGGCTACGCCAGCTGAGGACCATGTCGGGACGAGAAAGTGCTCCTTGGTTGGGTACATTAGCATCAAAACTGGACTGTTGACAATTGGAAAACGTTGCCTGGTGGGATGAATCCAGGTTGAGGGTGTGGAGGGTGTTGAAGAGCATCCGCATGGCACAGCACATGTGAACATCATCGCTGACCTCTTCAAGGCTACTCTTTACCCTCACTGAGATGGACACGTCCAGGGTGATAATGCACCATGTCCTCACCTAATGGTTCCAGGAACATGCGGGTTCACTGCTTTGGGGACCTCAACCCTGTGGAGCCTCTTCAGGAAAAGGTGGAAAGGGCCGTTTGCCCGGTGTAGCCGACTAGCCTGCAGCCGCTACAGTTGTGGTCACCAGACAAACACACAAACTGATTTCCGTGTAGCACGTTCTTGCCGGACGTCCACTTGCAGTTGTTTGCATTGTCGTTGGAAAACGAGGTCATCCCACAATGCACTGCGCTTCTGTCTGCTGGGGAGCTCTGAGCAGGGATTAGTGTTACGTAATCGTTCCGGGTCCTGAAAGAAACATACAATTAATATATCTTCACTTTTTGTGTAGCTATGAATTCCGCTATCTGCACGACTATCTTGACCGGAGCTCTGCGGGGTCCACAGGGCACAACGTCCTTCTCCTGCTCTTTTTCACGGCTCCATTTGAGCGAAAGCCGCCCGGGTTATTAGCTGAGCGAAAAGGGTTCAGGTCCCGCCGACGTCTGCCGCAGAGCCGTGTGGGTGGACATGTTCTTAGTTTTGTTTTTCCCTTCACTAATTTTTCACCGACTGGCAACAAGATGCTTCGAGAAGAAAAGCAAAAGAGATGATTAAGAGTGATGATCTACCTGAAACTGTTAAAGCATCAGGCACAAACCAGCCGTGGAAAAGGAAGAAATTATTGAACTGTGGCGACGGCAGCCTTTTACATACATGAACACAAGTCAGAACCCGTAACCTTGCAGTGACACCTTTCTTCAGGATCAAGCCTCAGTGAGACTCTTCAGTAAGATGCAGGGTTTGTGTAGAAGCGACGGTCGTCTGGTGACATTTAAAGATGATCAAATGTATGAAAGAGTACGGCCTCCTGTCCGGATGCAGGACACGACTGTGAAAAATCCTCGGCGATGTGATATGGCGGGTGCCAGTTCCAGGGCAGAAGCAGACCTTCTTCAACCTTCAGAGGTCTGAAACCGGCTCGAGATGAGGTTTCACAACAGAAAAAAAACAATATAATTCATTCTGCTTTTTCCGAGACGGCAAGACAGGAAATTTGCTGTCAAGCGCTGAAAAAAACAGGCAGTACCAATAAGTGAAATGTTGTGTTTTTTAGTAGTTGTTTCCTGTGAATCTCTACACTTCATTGAGTGATTTCTTTTAAATGTGTTACATGGAAACCAAAGTGAGACGATGACAATGACAGGACAATCATGTTCAGATCTTTCTTCTTACTGATGAAGATGTTATGGAATGAACAAAACTAGGTTACAGCTTTTATTCTTGGTCCTGTGTGGACTGAAAGGCACCTCAGAAACATTGGCCTTTAAGTCTGACAAAGGCCGCATCTCGAATAGACTTCATGCCGTAGGCTGTCGCAGCTGAGAGCTTTTCTTTTCTACAGCATCTCTTTCTCAGGGACGTCCGAGTCTGTTTTCCGCAAGCGAGGAAAGGACCTGGCTGTTCCGAGCTTCTCGGAGTTGGGCTCGGCACATGTCTGCCGCACGGTCTTCCGGTGGCTTTTGCAGTAACAAGTGAGCTGTGGGAATGACCCGGGCGGAGGCGACAGTCAGTTGTGTGGGATCAGGTAGGCATGGAGTTGTGAGGACCGCTGGCGTAAAGGAGGAAAGCCATCCACACTGACATCTGCTTTGACGCCCTGGCAATTTAGAAGATGTACAGATGTGGCCGAAAGTATTGGCCCCCTTCCATTTTTTCCAAAATGCTCACAGTTTTCCTCAAAACAAGTTGAAAGTGACAAAAGTCTTTTGTGTCCATCATGCTTTACTTCACGCTTAATAGAGCAGAAACTTTGATGGCAGCTCCTCCGTGTTTTACAGTAGGGGTGGTGTTCTTTTCTTGGAAGGCTTCCTTTTGTCTTCCGTGAACAAAGTTGGTGGGATTTACCAAAAAGCACCAGAAACCTCTAATTTTGTCTGTCCAAAGGACGGAGGCTTGTCAACACGCATATTGGCAAATTCCACTCAGGCTTTTTGTGCTTCTGGGTTTTCCTGGACCTTCTACTGAGGAGCCCATTTTCATCAGACAACAACAGATGGTGTCACTTAAACCTTGAGCTTGAAGGTCAGCTTGGATCTGTTCTGATGTTTTCCGCAGTTCTTCTCCCCAAATGAACAGTGTTTCTCGTCAATCTCAGGTCAGTTTCCCTCCTGCAAACACGTCCGGGGATGTTGGCTCCCGTCTCAGGGGTCTTACACTTCTCGACAATAAAGATTAGGGGGTCACAGGGGTCACAGGGACCTGAAGCTCTTCGGAGATGGTCCCGTAGGCTTCACGTTGACCAAGTTTGGCCGTTACCTTCTTTCTGAGCTCCTCAGACGACTCGCTGCTCTCCTTCCCGTCTCCGTGAAACACACAGTGACTCAGAACAGCAGTGAGGACTTTTCTCTATCTAAACTGCCTGAATGAGGGACCATAAGGCTGAAGACCCCTGTGGTACTAAGTAGAGGAGAACAGTCTGCTGGAAGTGCCTCTACAACACAGTTGTTCTTGCACCTTCTGACGGGGGTCAGTAATATTGTCCAGGTCAGTTTAGAATGTCGAGAATTCAGATCTTTTCACAGCTTCTTGTTTTGCTCCACTGCAAACCAAGGAAACGCAGAAAATCTTTCAATTCCAACACTTTTCAGGAAGAAAGTTGCATGACGTGAACAAAATGCAAGGGTACCAATAATTTCGGCCACGTCTGTAGATGAGGCCCATGTGAAGCTGAGGAACCTGCAGGAGCGGCATGTGAAGGTGGAAGAATTCGGTGCGACGTTCACAGGACGTCCTGAAATTATATTTAGCAACAATGGATTTCTGTCACGATTCTTCACTGATTTAGCACAAAACCCATGTAAAATTGCTGAGTAATGCGTGTCGTGCCCAGTTCGCGGGGAGGTCTGGGTTGCGATGGCTGACCTACATTGGGGGACCTCTCATGTATCACTGTGTCAGGAACAAAGAGGACTGTTTGTGTGACCCAGAATGTGCTGGAAGGTGTACGAAGCACGTCCGCTGTTTACATGAGTTTCTATTCTTAGCAGCGCCAAGTTCACCATGTCCTCGTTTGATGTATGAAACAATGGTGCAGAAGTGCGGTCGGTCTGCCGGCTCCGTGGGTGGGAGAGCGGTTAGTCAGTGAGTCCGTAGGGGGTTCGACAGCCTCCGAAAGGCCTGGAACACACCTTCCTACAAATCTGCCGCCTTCTCCGGACGCGGTTCTCCGGGAGCTTCTGCCTGGACACAGTCCCCGGTGGGACAGATCTGACACCTCTGAAGAGCGTGCGAACGCGGCGTGGCGCCGAGGTGGCGAAACACCGAATGTGGTCATTGAGGTGGAACCCAGGAACACGACGCGGCACAAGGTGCTTCGCTGTGAAAAGTGATTCTGTTGGGAGGACTGAACTGTTATTCAAAGCGAGCGGCAGTTTTATTCTATTTTATTTCATTTTATTAAACAGCAACTGTGTCCTTAAACAACGTGAATAAGTTTCAACCCCCCCATAAATGGTGCGTACTGGGGCGTTGCTGGAGGCGATTAAAGGGGGGGCTTGAACTTAAAAGAGTTACAAAAAAGGGGGGGGGGGTTGTTAGTACCCCATTTACCCCGCGGTTCTGGGTCCAGGAAGGACAGAGGATTTTGGACTGTGTTCATCACAGCCTCCGGTTGGTCAGGGGGCTGCAGGTATCTCCCAGTCCCACTACTTACTCACTGACCCCCCTCCCGGGAGGGGTGACGGTCGCGAACCAAATGCTGATGGAGGTTCACCCCTCTGGAGTTCTCAGTGGTTACACTGTTACTCCCCATACCATGTTTTACACTGCTGGGCAACTCATTTAACACGATGAAACTGACTCTTCTGGAAGTGGACGGTTGCAGCAGCACCTGTGTATGTGTGTGTGTGTGTGTGTGTGTGTGTGTGTCACAGCTCCAGCTGCAGCTCCAGCAGTTTGTTTCGCAGGTTCTGCTGAACGAGGGACGGTCAGGGACACAGAAGCGGCTTAATGTTCCTGTGTGGGGAGGAAGAGCATCTGCGTAATGTTCCCCACTCACCACAGCCAGGCTTTTATACCCTTTTTATCCCAAAAAAGAACTTGGGATGCTGGGCAGGTTGGGTGGTGTCACAACGAGAGAACTTTCCGGAAAAGCGGGATAAATAAATGATGCCGGAGACAAGTGAGTCAGCGCTGCCTCTCGGTAGCCGGATGAGTTTAACAGCCGCGACGCGCCGGGGCACTTTGCCGCTGCGAGAGCTCAGTCCAGTCACGGAGTCCATATTTATCCTTTCAAAATGCGTCTTCTAATTCGAAATGCACCACACGGCCTGCAGGACGTGACGCCCCTGAGCCATTCCTGACCGGGCGGGCGCTCCCACCTGCGCCCTCCCGGGGGGTGAAGTTACTGGTGTCGGGTCCTTCGGGGAATTTTCAGCCGCGTCTGACGATTGTGTACAAAGTCAAAACAAAACCAGAACTTAAACTGAAAAGGGACGCTTTGTCATTCAACACTTATCTAGCTTTAAGAGATTAAAACCACACTTCTGGGGGAGAGTCAGTCCCAAAAACGTCCCCCGCAGCCACTGAGGCTTGAAGTCCCCTAATATGGGTAACGTGCTGGTTAGAACCTCTGCTCTGGTCTTCACACCCGGGTTAAAATCAGCAGCAGAACCTCCTGCTGTGATGCTGTTATGTTAGAAGCACCCAGGTGTTCTCGGGGGACAGCAGGTGTCAGGGGGACAGCAGGTGTCTCAGGGGGACAGCAGGTGGCTCAAGGAGACAGCAGGTGTCTCAGGAGAACAGCAGGTGGCTCAAGGAGACAGCAGGTGGCTCAGGGAGACAGCAGGTGTCAGGAGGACAGCAGGTGTCTCAGGGGGACAGCAGGTGGCTCAGGAGGACAGCAGGTGGCTCAAGGAGACAGCAGGTGTCAGGAGGACAGCAGGTGTCTCGGGGGACAGCAGGTGTCTCAGGAGGACAGCAGGTGGCTCAGGGAGACAGCAGGTGGCTCAGGGGGACAGCAGGTGTCTCAGGAGGACAGCAGGTGGCTCAGGGAGACAGCAGGTGGCTCAGGGGGACAGCAGGTGGCTCAAGGAGACAGCAGGTGTCTCAGGGAGACAGCAGGTGTCTCAGGGAGACAGCAGGTACAGCTGGTGTCTCAGAGCTTCCGGGCACCTCAGCGGGTGTGTAGTTAGCGGGTTTCCCCTGTGTCTGCACCCCTCAACATGTTTGGAAGAAGACAAATCACTTCCTTTTGCCCAGGGAATCAGGCAAGTGGTCGCCGGGAGTTGGACTTGACTCTGTGGCACTTCCACCGTCAAACGACGGTGTTTGCGCAGCGGTGGGGGGTCTCGGTGGTCACTGCGAGCGACAAACAGGAGAGACGGACAGTAATCGCTGACAATCCTTCGCTGTCACATTAAATCCTCAAGCAGAAACTCAGTCTGTCGAGAGGCCCTTTGGGAAAGGATTTGTGGTCGTTTTTGTCTATCAAGCTCAACCCCCGTTTGCCTGTTTGTTTGGTCTTTATGTCCTGCTTTGTTTTTTAAACCACAGGCTGGAAATTTGAGACACGGGTACTTCTCACCCTCGGTCAAGTTTTTGCATAATCAAAAAAAGATGCCGTTATATAACATATACATATTTTACATAAATATAAATTATATATATATCGTGTGCATTCTGTTACAATATTGTCCTTCACTCTGCAAGATGCTGGAGACCTTGTGGGCCTTCAGAGGCAGAGTAATGACAGTTAGCTGCCGGGCTGTGAAAGCGGATGCAGTGTTTAGGTCGGAGTGTTTAGGTCACCGCTCACCCCCAGCAGTGAGTGCCTATAAAAGATTTGTGAGACTGAGATGGTTTTGGGACTGATTTCGAGAACTAGAGTAGAAGGGTCACGTCTTGGAAGAAATCCTGTCCAATAAACATTTCTTGATTCCGAGCCTCTGTGTCCATCTCCATATCTCCCCTGAACCCCAGTTCACTGCTGCCACCACCTGACCCCACCTGGACCCTGAGATGCGCATCTTGCTGGGTGGGAAACCTTGAGGTAATTTGGAGGACAAACTGGAAGAGACACTTGAAAAAACCAAAGGGCCCGAACCCTACAGTCCATCACTGACTCATTTTTCTCCCCCCACCCTTCAGAAAACCAAAGAGTCACCCCCAGGTCCTCATGTTGGACCCCGTGGAGCTGCGATAACATATAGTTTCAGTCACTTTTAGAGAATACCCCAGCATGAGCACCGCTGCTGTAGCACTGAGCCTGGGAGTAATAACGTGTTACTAAAGTGCGGCGATTCGAGCGTACGGTGGAAAATTGAACCTGAGTCTATTTCCCCACCATAGACAAGAACTGTTTCCTTCAGGCGGCGACAACCTGTAAGAAATGTTAACAGTTTCCGCTACGGTTGTGGCGCTGATTCCTATTGACAGGTCCTCTGCACTGTAGCGTGTAGCAAGCCCATCACAGGGGGGGCATTTAGGCACGCGATACATCTCACATCGCGGGAGTAAATAAAGATGGCGGGACCATCACGTCCATCAGGAACGACGATCGATGTGTGTGTGCGCTGTGTCTCGCTGCGTTATCGGAGCCGATCGCCCCGCTGTGCATTAGCATTAGGGGTACGTGCGCGCCGAGGCATTATGGGGAATTAAGCGGCTGACGGGTCTAAGCTCTCGGAGCCCTTATTAAAACAACACGTCTCGGGGTGACGGGAGAGCAGCGAAGGGCTTTAATCACACGCAAAGGACTGGACAACAGCGCTTCGTTTTGGCGCGTTTGCCGAGACGGACACGTTTGCGGATACGGTGACCCGTCCGCGGCGGAGGGTGAGCCGATCGAGATTTTTGCTCGCTGTTTATTTCCAGCTGCGGTTCGTCTTCTGCTCCCCACTGGTGGCCCCACGTAGGACGACGGTGAATCTGAACAAATGTTTCTCCCTTTCAGGGCTCGCTGCTGCAGCAACGTCGTCCCGGGACGCGAACCGGCAGCCTTTCGGCCGTAAGTCCATCCTTCCATCTGCCCGGTGATTTTTCCCATTCGCCCCCGGCGATGTTTTGGGGACCCGGCGTCTTTGGCCGGCAGGGGGCTGAGAGACGAGCGGCGGCTGGGATGGACGAGGGGAGGCAGGCGGCGCGAGAGCTCTGATGTCACGGAGTCCATTTGTACCTGCGGAACACCGGACGCTTCCGCCGACAGGAGGATCTGACAGGATGATTCACGGACCACAGTGCAGCTCAGCCCACCGCTGCTGAAACTGCTAAATTTATCTCCTCTCCAACATGATTAAGTGCTGAGGTGAATTTCACTCCCCAAGATCTTTCCTTCCTACCGTATGGACAGCGGCCACATTTCCAGCCCTTCGGCGTCTGCTGCTGACCCGGGCGTGATGCCCTGCCCCCACGGCCCGTGCGTCGACCCTCTCGCTCCTGCGCGACGACACAGTCCGCACCATTTTTTAAATTTTCGCCTTACTGCGCCAGACAAAGTCACCTGGATGAACACGGTGCTGTTTTTGCATAGGATGGTCCCGCCGCCTTGCTGGCGTCATAACCTCCGGAAGATGGATCCTGCCAACTCGCCGGCGTGGCAGCTGCTATGACATCAGCCTCGCATTTGTCATCCCGGGCGTGTAATGAAGACGCCGCAGAGACAAACGCGGTTGTCGTGCTAATTGCCGTTTCTCTGGCGCCAGGAGACGAAGCTGCTCGGCAGCTGAGGTGGGGTGGAGGACTGCGTGCATTTGACAAACGACTGGCGGACAGTAATGGAGTTATCTCCTTGAAAGTGCTCTTCCAAACAACCGTGACGTCGCCAGTCGAAACGTTCCTTCTACGGGATTTTGCTCTTCCGGAGAGTCGGGAGTCGACTGTTCGCTAAGCCGACCCTCTTCGGCCACACGCCTCGGTCCGGGCCACCTGTCTGCCGCACAATGGGCTTCACTTGCACTCCTTCCCGTCTGCCACGCCTGCCGACACGACGTCGGATCGTCGCCGAGACGCTTCGCGAGCCTCGCTTGCGTCCGCTTGTTTTCAGCCGATACGACTATTTCACACACGTTCTTCTGTCCTGCCGGGACAACTCGCTCAACCACATTCCTGGTTTTCACTGTCACTCTTTGCTCACGTGTCCCTGTTTCCACTCGACACGCCTTGGTCTCCGTTGACTGTTTCATGGTGACTCGATAGCAGTCGATCTGATCGGTGTGATTGTCTCCCCCGAAAGAAGGGTGAGCTACAGGCTTACATTCTACTCCACATTCTGCCATGGGCTGTTAGTGGGAATGACCGCATGAAAATTTTGCCATTTCTAAAGGCCAAGTGGGCTTTAGTTTTGATTTACAAAGTGCAAAGACTTGCTGAATCACAGTCCAATTAGGAAGCATCAATAATTGGAAGCCAAAGGGAACGTTCCAGGGCTACAAGAACAAAGGCTAACTGTTGAAAGAAGGTAAAGGTTAGAACAGTTGTCTTGCGCCTCAAGAGGACTCACTTGGCTTCACGTTTCCAGATGGGGAGTCCTTGGGAGCCAGCGATCTAAAGGACTGACATAAACCGGCAGTTTTACTCGGAATTAAACCGATCTTGTCCGCCAGTGTTGATGTGTACAGATAAAACATAACTGTAGACATTACCTGAGTGTTTTTGTATGTTGCAGGACCAGGACGGCCACGGGTGGAGATTGTGGATGTTTCCAGCTGCCCAGTCTGGAGGTGCCTGTAGGCCGGCGAGAGCCGGTTGGCGATAATGACTCTCATTGCACAGCTCCACGTTGAGGGGTATTGTGGAAACTGTCGAGACACCTGACGGTCTGGGAAAGGAGGCCCATCTGCAGCAAGTCGGCCGGAGTCCGCGTGCACGAGGTGGCAAAAGTCGTTTTGTTTTTAGTTCCTTTCCCGTCTGCTTTCAGGGAGGACGAATCATTAGATTCTTCTCGATGGAAAGCTGGACTGGAGATGAGCCGCGTCACAAGAAGCCTGACGAAGAAGTGCAGTTCCGGCATTTGTGACGTAACGAATCCTCTGACCGTCGGATACAGAAACAAACGTGAAATTTACTTTAATCGTTTAGCAAGTGTTTGAATTTGAATTTGAAACAAAGTACTACTGGTGTCCCCTTACTGACCGGGGCGAATTGCTACCGGAAACTGGCTTGTAAAGTGAAACCTGGTGAGAAGGAGTCATAATTACCATTCATTTCAAGCTCGAAAGATGTTGTGTTCCTGGGCCCACAAAGTCACCCCATGTTTGCTCATAACACCAGAACCCATCAAAATAATGTCATAAACTTAATATACCATTTGTACTAAAAACAGGCAACTGTGGAGAGTCCAAGTGATAGAAACATCAGGAAGAAGGGATGTGAGGAGCTGGAGAAACCCCGGGGATTGCGAGAGGAACTGGAGCGAATGCGGAAGGTGAAAATCGAGGTGGTCCCACCGATGACAGGAGCGATAGGTCCCAGGTGTGACAGTGTGGGTCTCAGTCCAGAAGAGCACAAGCGTAGGAACAGCACAAACACAATGCCGTCCCCTCAGCCTCCCAGGCCTGTGGTAGGAGAAAAGTTACCCCCCACAGGGGACAAACTGGAAGAGAAAGGAATTTCACCCATATTTAATCAGGTCCAAATTACACTCGTGAGCATCGAACCCAACAGACAACTAATCGACTGCAGATTAGTTACACACTCACTCAAGCTCAGTTCTTGTTGGTGGTAAAAGCAAAAGATCAGCCTCATATTTGGTTGTAAATCGTTCTCCTCGTACACACAAGCGCTCCCTCACAAGCTCGAAAGAGGAAGACTGCGTGAGATGCCTTGGTTGCCCTCGCAGTGGGAGATGCGGGCAGAAACCAGGCATCTCAGGCCTCCCCTGCCTGAGTCTGCTGTGTCCCAGTAGGACAACTGAGACAGTTTTAGTCCCGCGTGAAATGAACAACTGTTAAAGTCAATGAGCTGTGGGCCCAGTTAAAACTAGAGACTGTAGATTATAAGTCAAGCATATCTTCTATTGTAACGGCTAATATTTTCCGCCCGGTTGGCCTGGGTGTGGGAAGACAGGCCACACCTTCTTCGACACTTTCTCAGGAGGCCGTTACTCAAACCGCCTGTATTAACGCGTAGGACTGTGGGATCAAGGCCCGCGTCCCGTGTGCAGCTCATTCTGGAGCCAGGGCTCAGCGCGCAGAGGTCACTGGGGTCATTATTCTGTGCCATCCTTCACACTCAGCGCCTTGACTTCCGCTTCTCAAGGGAAGAACATGAAACCTGGGAAAACAAAATAAGAAGATGGAGTTTCGGGCGCTCCTTTTCGCTTTGTTTTTACAACTTTTTTAAAAAATCTCTGGCGGATGTGAGTCAGGTGACAATTATTTTGCACTTTTTCTAAAAACTGCAGGAACCTCCAGCCATCACGGGCCAGTTTTAGGCACAGATCATCATACATGATAGGAATATTAATCTCCATGGTTGCCTGCGTTTCGTAGTTTCGCAGCACGTAAAGCAGCCTTCACACGGCCCCCCGCGTCTTTTACTTATTGCTGAACGCGAGGCTCTTCGGGGCTTCTGTAAGCCCCTCAACAGGTTTAGCACTTGAAATGAATGTGGTTTTGGGAGAGGCTGCGGTGATTTTAGTCAGAAAAGGCGGAAACACAAACACAGATGTCTTGACATTCGTGAGTCTTTGTAAAAAGAGAAAGACTATCATTTAAACCTGACAAACGGACAAAATGCGGACGCACGTCCGAGCTTTTACGTCTAGTAAACAGCCAGCAGTAAAGAGAGCACTTTTTTGCGGAGAATTTCAACAGGCTGTAGCCAAGGCTAAGGAAAAGTGTAAAATGTATTAACTGCATAAACACACACAGAACGTGGCTTTCCCGAGGTAAACTTCTGCCACCTGCTGGACACGGTTAAAACCCCTTTTTACCCGGAAGCTGTTCGGCTCCAAATTCTTCAGCGGAATGCGGTCAGAACGAAGGAATCGGGATGCGATGGAAGCCGTGTGCTGGTTCAGAAGCCCCTGCAAGACCAGCCAACCCATGAGGTTCACAGAAGAGGTTTTAAGCCCATCCTGTTGCGACGTGTAGACACCGAACGGCTGTTCCTGGGCCCACGTTTTCTTTCCGAAAATTCTGCCTTCTCTTGGTCTCTAGGTTCCCACAAAGCTTCGATCCCCTCCTCGCCTCATTGAGAGAATTTCTGCACGTGATCTGCACGGGCGATTTGGTGCTGAACACCAAACCAAACCCATTCTTTACACCTGACTGATCTTACTTTCCTTTGAAACTTGGTTTGCTTTTTTTAAACATTTGCAGACACTGCATTTCCTCCACTGTTGAGCAATGAGCAAAAAAAAAACAGGTCCTCAATGTTTGCTTGAGATCACTTCTCTTTTGTGTACAAGACAAAAGAAAACAAGGCTCCCTGGTTGGTGAGAACCTCCGCCCTAATGGCCCCAGTCTCCTTCACGGCCATTTGTACACCTTGGGCTATAGGGGAGTGGACCACGACTGCAGAGCGCGTTCCCGTTTTCATACGCACTTGTGCTGGAGTTGGATTTAGTCATGAAATCAGTGCATCTGAAAGGAGGCCGGATAACAGTGAGAAGGGAGGAGAGCAGCTGGCAGCGCGTCCTGCGGCAGCGGCGCAATGCAGGACACGCCGAGTGTCACCCAAACTGTTCGCGGCAGGAACGTCACCTTCGCTCGGCCGCGGGATGTTACGAGGGAAAGCGGGAGGCCTCTCCAGAGCTGACAGCTGCTCGTTTTTACAAGTTTGCCGTCTTTGCCGAGACCCCAGCAGCCATCGGTCATCGTTGGCGGCAGCGGTTCCTGGCCAGCGCCCAGTCACTCCGCGGCACTCAACGTCACCCCAGAATCCCCTGCAAGAGCACATTTGTGTCACTGCTTCCCCAGACTGTCTAGGACGTCCCATCGCCGGCGCTCTGAAAAGCAGTCGGACGCCAACAACTCTCTTCCCATTACGGAGAACAAGGGTGCAGCATTCGGAAATACTCAAGCGGCAAGGTGAACAAGTGACATCAAAATGTACTTGAAAGCTCAACTCTTAAGATCCCACAGGGGGGGAAAAAAAAAGCCCAAAGTGACTGAGTGATGCAGCCATCAGGCCTCATCGTGACAGGCAGCCATTACAAGCCAAAGACATGTCTGGGATTAATGTTGCCGACAGATTTCGCCGCTAGGTTTGTTATTAATAATGCATCAGGCACAGAAGCAGGTCCCTCATCTTTGACGTTAATCACACCGATTTTTTTTTTTTTTTTTTTTTTTTTTTTTTTTTAAACAGATACCCTGGCAGTCTAGACAACAGCACAAATTCACATGCTGCAGCTGGATATTAGTTTCCACATATGTGGTGCTGCAGGAGTAGCGAAACAGACAGAGAGCCAACAGATCGAATAATATTTGTCCCACCTGTGCAGAGCAGCAGTGGAAAAGTAAATATAAACCAATGTTATCAGCACCTGATATAGGTCTCCTTCACACTGGAGGGTGGGAGCGACACCATGGCAAATCCAGCCACCCCCCCAAAAAAAACCCTCAATATAAACTCAGACTGAGTCAGACAGCAAGTTAAAGTTTAATTTCTCCAAACCCCCAAGATGTAAATATAAAGCATGCAAAGTAGTGAAGTTTTCCACAGAACAGCAACTCAGAGCAGAGCGCAAAACACCCCGATTTAACTACTTACAAACGGTACAAATAAATACTGGATTAAACCTACATTAGAACACAGATGCATGCTGCGCTGAAATGGCTTTAGTGACAATTAAAAAAGGACAAGGTGGAGAGATGAACGCTCTCCTAGAACTCCCCGACGTCAACCCTCTTGTCGCGGAATTTGTTCCTGGCCTTTGTTCTCGCTTTAAACACGGCCGCGTTGTACAGGTGCTGCAGAGAGAGCGAAACGGGACATCAGTGTGCAGCTCCAGCTCCAAATGGGGTTTCGGGCTCAAATGAAAACTATGCAACCAACTTACTTACCCTCTCAAAGCGGGAGATTTTCATGGCCTTCAGCGCACCCGGACCAACCATCAGCGGGGGTCCCAGCTCAAACACATCACGGATGAACTCGTTCGCCTGTGTGGCACGTGATTAAAAAGGCAGTTAACTGACGCCTCAGAAACCGGAGGCTTTAACTAATGCCATTAATGCCCACCTGCAGGTGGAAGTTCATTCCAGACCCCACATAGTCCCGGAACGCGTCGTACATCCTCTTCTTCACCCAGGTGTCGATGTACATGCGCTCCGTCCCAAAACGGATCGTCTCTGTGTGGAAGTCTCCCTCCTGTCGGCGGCACCAGAGGAGACGTGTGTAAACGGTCCTTTCCAGACGGCGACCCGCCTTCGTACTCCCGTACTCACCTCGACCGCCCTCAGCACGTCCCTGAAGACAGACCTCTGCTTCCGCTTGTCGGTTTTGGCTCGGTGCTTGTTGCAGTCGGTGGCCAAGGAATTCAACGTGGCACACAGCATCTCCAGGTTCTCATACTCAAACTCCTAGAGGAAGCGAGCGGTTATAATGGGGCCGGCTTGGCGGAAGAGCCTCGCCGGGCCGCACGCTGCGGCCCTCCCGGAGCTACTCACAGCATCCAAGTCCCTGGCCAGCTCAAAGAGCAGCGCGATGGTCTCCCCAGCAGCGATTCGCATGTTCACGTCGTCGCTCTCCAGCAGACTGGGAAGCTTTGGCAGATGTCTGAAATAGGAAGAGATGTACAGTGAAGCTGCTACGGGGGAAAAAGGAGGACGGGGGGAAAAAAAAAAAAATGCCAAGGACACCCAGAAGGCACAGGGGCACACTTGTTCAAAAGTCTTCTGACTTCAGCGCCAGAGCAGATGGTCAGCAGCAGAGCCCAGGCCAGAAGCGCATGGGTGTGGAGTACAGTAGTCTGGGCACTGACAGCCGCACGGCTCCCGTCATCCTTGGTGTAGGACTTGCTGAAGAGGCCCTCCAGGCATTCCATAGTGGCATACACATCCTGACATGAAACACCACGACATGGAACCCGTGTCAATGACTCGACTCCAGCTGAAGACATGGAGGACAGTGCATGTGAAACACTGTGGGTGCAAACACTGCTGAGCCTGATACACCAGTGGATGTCTGTGGAATATGTGTGTGAACCTCAGCCTCTCTTGCCTAAACGGCAGGGGGGAGTAAAAATCTGGTTTCGTGCACAGACTCGTCTTTGTATTAAGAACAGTGCCTCTTAAGATGGAGCGCAAGATTAAAAACCTCCGACTGTGCAGCAGTGAGTAAGAGCAGCGCGAGAGGAGCTAAAACGCGCTACGCGGAATTTCAATTCCTCCACATTTGATCACAAAATAAGTCACTATTCTTTCTGATGTTTGCTCCGTTTTCAGGGTAAAAAAAAAGTGTACGTGGGTCTTCCAGCCCTCATCTGTACCATTATTGTTTAGAGGTGCAGCGATGTGGGAATTCTGGGTCGATAGGTGTGTAGAAATTCTGCTGATCGGGAAAACGCGCAACTAGAGCTGCCTGAACGACAGTTACAGATAAATGTAACATTTATTTGTTTAACATTTCACTTCTACAGATCATGTAGAATCATTAAAATAAACGGCATCTGCTGAACCGCGTTTGGCTGCATGATGGTAAAAGAGGAAACGGGTTCACAGGCTGTAGCCTTCAGTGCTGCATAACTCATTTTTCCCCCCCGTTAGAAAGAAAAGTGGAAATAAGGGCAGCTGGAAAAAAGGGGTCAATGATACAAAGAAACAAATAACACAGCTTGATAATAAAAGTAACCCTTTTCCAAGACGTGCGCTTTATTTCTAGCACTGCGGGCAGGTTTTCAGTAACGAACAAGAGAACCTCTGCCTTGTCGCACGAAGTTCTGCTTCCCTTTGTGCGACTTCTAACGCGGTCGAGGAAATCTCTCGCCGTCGACACCAGTTACCGCGATTCAACGTGGAGTTCTGACATTTCCAACTGCGGTCCCTCCATGCAACACATTAATCCAGCGAGCGCTACAAATGTTGCTCTCGCTTACTTTTACGTTCCCAGGCCGAGTCCTGGTGTCGCCGATAAAGGTAAATTACAGCCTTCCGGGTGGATACCGGTACGAGCCTCAGCCTTCAAACGGCTCCAAAGTTCTTCCCCGTGCTGTGCAGCACGTCGAACACGGTCTGAAACGTTCTCTTTATGTCTGCATGTCACTCACGGACGCTTAACGTCTGCACTGTGGGTCAAACTTCATACCCAATGGACATGTCAAAAAACAGACCTCACCACTGCGTGACTTGAGGTTTTCAACATTACACTGGACCCCACTGAGTTTATCCTGCAAGATGGTAAGGGGCGTTCACACACCCCACAGACACACCCACTGGTCTAACGCAAAATGGTACCGATTAGATCTGTCCAACACGAGGCATCTTAAAAACATTTAGGCAACTCATTCTTGGTACTGCAGCAGGAGGTGGGATTCAAACCTGTGCCATACAAGCCCCCCCCCCCCCCCCCCCCCCCCCCCCCCCCCCCCCCCCCCCCCCC
>UFQX01001248.1:22674-33816 GCA_900497675.1 Arapaima gigas | reverse complement strand
CCCCCCCCCCCCCCCCCAAAAAACCCCCCCCCCCCCCCCCCGCATCAGCACAGCAGGTAACATGTAGGGGGGGGGGGGGGGAACTTTAAAACATTGTTCTTACCAATATATCATCTTCAGCAACCAAACTGCAGATTCCCAAACTTGCTGCACACTAAAATAAAGCAGGATTGCAGTTAGCGGGGGCTGCAGCTACACCCTGGTTTAGAACTTCCGAACCATCTGTGGGGGGGAAGGGAGGAGATGCTCACCGCCTGCCGGGCCTGACCGCTGGCTGCGCTGTCAACT
This sequence comes from Arapaima gigas, assembly GCA_900497675.1. Lineage (NCBI taxonomy): Eukaryota > Metazoa > Chordata > Actinopteri > Osteoglossiformes > Osteoglossidae > Arapaima > Arapaima gigas. Next base: position 33,528 of record UFQX01001248.1, on the reverse strand, counting down.
AGGATGCTCCTGAACACCGGCTTCAGCACCTTGAGCAGCTCCTCGCTCTCCAGGCCCGAGCCGAGCTGGATGCAGAGCAGACAGGCCAAGGAGGCGGCGGCTCGCTGCTCGTCCCCCTTACCTGGGCCCGATGGGGTTTCAACTGGCTTTTACTACAGTGAACGTCGTGGCTAATGTACTCACCCTAAACACACACTGTAGAACTTGAGTTCAACTATATAAAAGTTTGACTGCAAAACATTAATCCGTTTTACAGATTCAAGTCACATGCAACACCTGTTAAAGCAAACAAACCAACAAGTCTCCAAGAACTAGCTGTGTTTACAAGTACCTTTTTTCAAGCAGCGTTCTATGCTGTCAGTGATGGTCATCCGCCTCTCCAGGATAAAATCGTACAAGATCTTTGTGGCCAAGGCGGTTTTCAGCGCGTCCAGAGCGCTCTGCCTTGCTTTGGCGCTGCGGACGGGAGGACAGGCTCTCTGTTATTCACATAGCTTGGCACACAGGCAACACACAGGACAGGGTGCCCCCCCCACACACACACCCCCACAGACAGACACACCAAGATGCGTGTGAACCATGGGAAGAAACCAGAGCGTTGAACTGTGCTCAGACCGAGCAGGGAACAGGACCCACAGCAGCACTGTCACCAGTTGGGCCCCCCGTACAAACCAACCGTTTCCAAAAACACAGACCGACAACACAGGTACAATCCTGCCTGGTTGGGTTTTTACCGAAAATGACCAAAACTTGACTTGCCTTTTGTCCACCGTGCTTTCGATGTACTCCTGCAGCTTGTAGTGGAAGTCCTCATGTGCCGCCTCGTCTCCCAGCTCCCCTGCAGAGAGCGAGCAGTTAAGCAACGCGTTCTCGCGCCGAGAGACACGGGAGGCCGTGCTTCACCGCCAAGTTCTCCCGTCACCCCCGCGCCAAGTTCCGTGACCGAAAGGCACGGAGGGCACCGGTTGCTATGGCAGCGGTACCTCACCTTCGTCGGGTATGCTGGCCCCATCGCTGAAACTGCTGCAGTGGCTGAGCGTTTCCACAGAGACGTCCTCATCGCTGAAAGGCTGCACAGCAACGTGCTGGCCACCTGGGGGGGGGACCACACACGTCAGGCTTCACTGACAGGCCACGTGTCACCATCACGACCCAAGAACAAGGATGCAGAAGTTGTTGAGATGCTGAGCATCACCGATAACGGCGGCCTGCGCTGCGACGCCGTTGGCACGCGCTGGAGTCACAGGTCACCCGCGGGCACATAAACACCTTGAGCGCGCACGTGCGACGGGAAGGCGGGAGGTGGGGAGGGCTCGCTCACGTGGCGGACCGTCGCCTGTCTCCGGCGCGCGTCCGATCCTCGTTCTACGGCCGCGGCTCGAGGCGAGACACGTCACTGCGCCGTGAACGGGACGTTCGCCGCTCGCTTCCTCAGAAACGGTACAGGCGCCGCCGAGGTCACTTTGAAATTAAATAAAGTCGCAGCTGACGGCGACAATATCGCTCACCATATTCATCTGCCCCCGGTGAACCTCCGTGTCACCGTGACTGCTCTAGTCAGTTTTTAACTGCGGTCATCAACCGAAAAGGCTGGGGACTGTGGCGCTACACAGCGCGCCAGAGTTTAGTGGCCAGAACGTTTCCGTGTATCAAGTGTAAACTCGCTCGACACGACTTACATCCAAGTAGTTCCTTATTTCGCGGTAGATGTCACAATACTCTACTTGAAAGCCAAGTGGTAAGTAAAGCAACAGCGGTCTATATTTGCGTGACCTAGAAAGAAAGGTTTGCTAAGACGTGTGGCAATTTACGTCCAGAGGCTTGGATTTGACTAAAATAAAGCACAGGCCACAAATGCTGGGAATTGTAGTGTCCTTCTCCATTGCCCCGTAGTCTGTTCAAGACGGTCTTTTAACTTAGAACTACAAATCCAAGGGTCCCTTGCGCGAACAGCATTCTCTTGACCAGTCTCAACCAGAAAGCGCCGCCGCTTCCCTTACCTCTATTACTTCTCTTCTTGGATCTCGGCATTTTGTTACAGAATAATCAGGTGTAGAGGAAAAATCAGCCAATAGACGACCAGTTTTTACTGTAGTCTCTAGTCAAGTAAAAATTTTCAAGCAGTCCTGTTGATGAATAAAAATTGAAAGCGTTCCCGGTAAAAATCTGCGAACCAAACCGACACATTTTCCCTCTAACAGTAGGGCTGAGCCCGATGCCGCTGGCGCCTTGTTTTTATACGGCTCGCGGTCGCACGTGAAACCGGGCGGGGACGTGCGCTGTGACATCACTTCACAGAGCCAATCGCATCAGAGGGAGCCCGTGTTTTTATTTGCTGCTGCTTTGAGCGACGGGAGGTCAAGTCAATCGGTTGTTTCTCTCGTGGAACCGCCCTAAGTCGAAGGTTGTACAGCCAATCAGGAAGGTCGGTGTTTCCATTGGTCGCGGACCTCGGTTATGAGGCGCTGGAAAAATAAACGTTCCGTCACGTCGACCCTGAATCACGCAATATAAACACTGCGGGGTGTTTCGGCGTTTCGCGCAGCCACGACATTATGAGCAGGGGCGCTTTAACATCTCATAGGGAGACAATATTGTGACGTTAACGGTTTTATTTTACGAAACAATGGACTTGTTTTGTTATTCATATAATTGCGGGAGGTCCAGTGTTACGATGAACTACAAACGGGTGCGGGGTGGGCGGGGTCCTCGCGTCCTCATTTAGAATCTTAGTTAGTTGAAAGTCCTATTTGCTTTACTGCTCGTCATCATCACGACATCAGTAAAACACCTGTCCCATAAGACAGACCGAGCGCGCTTTTCCGGCGGGGGGCATGCAGGTGCTCACGACAGAGCCGGTGATGCAATTCGATGTAAGGCGTTGCACTTAGAATCCGGTTCCGATCGAACCGGGCGCAGGGTAGTTTATGTGTTACCATGGCAACCAATTCTCCTCCTCCTCCTATTCCGTGCTCAATTACCGCATGTGTCGTTCAGCCTGCGAGGGGGTGCCTTGAATCTGCAGGGGTATTTTTAAATTGCACAAAAAGAAACGATGATTTTCTCCTCTCCAGGTAATCTGAGAAGAAAATCCTGCAAATTAGGTGCCGCGAGCGCCTATTATAGCTTTTTATGGTAATTTGGTTCAAACATTCATATGTTTTACACGTGCTGACCGAGCCTGTGGGCACCAGCAGTTTGAACCTCCTCTCTCTCTTTCTCTCCCTCTCACAACCTTTCCTTCTCTTTCTCTCCATCTCTTACCCTCCTTTTCTCTCTCTCTCCCCCTCTCTCTCCCTCCCCCCACTCTCTTCCTCTCCATCTCTTTCTCTTTCTCTCAAGCTCTCTTTTTTCTCCCTCTCCCTTTCTCCCTCCCCCACCCCCACCTCTGTCTCGCCCTCTCTGCCTTCTAGCACTTGGAGGATCCCTTGTACTTTAATTTAAAATGTGATAAATATTCATAGGTTCAAAGATCCTCTTTTACCCTTTTTATTGAGCAGATTGTTTAGAAGGCCTGGAAGCTGCTCAGTCTGGACCTCAGACTGAATGTGTTGCCTTAGTGAACTTCAGAGTGACACCTGCTTCACACCTGTCTCACGGTGATCTTCCGTGTCCTTTTGGTTGAATATTATTCTTACAGGTTCAGGGGGAAACCGCGTGACTCAGAGGTTTCAGTCCTTGAGGTGTTCAGGTGTATGAGCCTCATCTCAGCACTTTACGATGTACCACGATTTACTGTTTTGTCATGTTCTTCTCAGGCCGGCCTGTAGGTCAGCATGAATCGCAGCGTGAAGACCATAGTGACACAGAGTAAATATGTACACGCACACACACACACAAACGTACAGCCCACTGGGTGTGAGAGTCTGCGATGACTCAAAGCAGGAGGGACCTACAGGTGCGTTTAGATGCAGAAGAAAGCGCGATGCTGGCAGATCCGGCCCTGTGTGATGCAAAAGGGGGTTAACTGCACTAGGGGGCGCCATTATTTAAAGCACAGTAATCACAGAAATTCTGATGGCAGATAACTTGTGTGCATAGTTGAAATTGAGAAACTGATGGGGGGGCATTAATTTCTCAGTCAATATGTTGCATTTGTTGCCATGATAAATTTAGGGCTTTTGTAATAGACTGAAATTATAATGCAGCAACAAGGACAGAAAAGACAGACGTTTTGAAGACTGGCAGAGTCCTGTTTCCCCTGAGCTCCATGGCCAAGTCTGCCTGTAGGTGGCTTGGAGGCTTCGTGCGGGAAGGGGAGGATGGTGAGGGACGTGAAACTCGTAGGACCTACAGAGGGGACATCGCTGAGGGTCTCCTGTTTGAGTCGCCATCAAATCCCCCCTCATGGTCCTTCAGGCTCTGTACACCTCTCTGTGGGCTGCCACCGGTACCCCAAGAGGAAGCTTTCTGTAAAATAATACTCACCTAGAATCCTAGTTGACTTCCGATTGCACCAAGGTGGCGGTAGCCAAATGTTTTCTTTGTTTCTCTTGGTTTGGAACGTTCTCGGTGACGGATCCTGCTGCCTCTTCAGACCGCGTGTTGTGGTTCCACACAGGCCTCACTGGGCCTGATTGGAAAGGACAGCTTCTGTGGGTTCTAGTGGACAATGGGTGAAAACTGCGAGCGAAACACAAGCAACCCAAAGCAGCAGGAAATGAAATCCCATTTCTGGAAGAGCCACAAAAGCAGCACCTTCATGAAAACGGACTTTATCTCTGCTGCTACCTGCAGTCAGTGCTCCAATGTGTAGCTGTCTGGCGGGGGGGTAGTTTGGCAGCCCGCTTATCCTGCTCTCGCCAAATTTCCACTGCCTGCTCTTCCAAAGACTTTCAATCATGCGTTCCACTTCCTCGCGCTCCCTTGTCTTCAGAAATGCCTGATTTTCTCGCAGAAGGAAGGGAAAGGGAGCATTTTGGCAGCCAGGCTTTACAAAACTGCTTCAGGCCTCTATTTAGAGTTCATTTAAATGACAGGCATAAGTCAGTCGCAATTCATCATATTGAGTTTGGGGAAATAAATCCAGCAGATCCTTCACCACTGATGCTTTTGATTAAACCCGGAGCAGAACTGGATGCCGTTCTAAAGCTCAACGGCAAACAAGACCGAACTGAGCGACGGCAGACTAAACTCATGCGGCTTTCGAGAAACGCTTCACGCCTCCTTTTTCATATGAGGATTTCATGGTAAAAACCAGAGACCCTACAGAACCAAACCAAATGCTTAAATCGTTTTTCGGAGCAGAAAGCCTGATCCCAGCCTGACTGAAGCGGCGAAGTCTGTGAAAACCACGACTGTAGAGTTTCAGTAAAACTGCAATTTACAATATTTATATTGCAGGTAGACCTGTGGAACCTGGACTGCCGATCATCTGCTGCCCACACGAGGACGGAGGAGCAGGCCTTCCACCCCCTCCGCACGCGGGCGAGTTCCTCTTCGTTTCGGTTTGAGACAGAATGTCCAGCACGATGACGTGACATGAAAAGCAGGGCAGCTACAGTGTCCGACACACAGGCGGTTGGAAGTTCTGCTGTGGGGTAACAGCGATGACGGATCCACCCGAAAACATTCCTGAGTGTGCTATTATGTGATCGCATGCGGTTACAAAAACTCAGCTGTCCAGAATTTTGTGGGCTCTGAGCACACGATACATGCTGACAGGACAGGTAGAAAAAAAGCCCAGAAATGCGGAAAGCTGCTGTGATTGATTTATGGAAGTGCTGCTGCCGGTTATTAATGATCATCTGGTGTGTAATGATGTCAGTAATACATTTCACCGTCCAGTGAGGAGAGACTGTCTGACTGTCTCGGTCACGTGGGGTCAGCTGTAACATCCAAGTCTGGTGAAGAACAACATTAGATCCAGACCAGTTTCACTAATGACGGCGAATATCATTTGTGACCCCCCCCCCCACCCCCACCCCTTCACATTCTCTTCAGGATCTTAGGCACTCATGATGATCTTGATGATCTCACAATGTATGTTGAGCTTTTTTTTTCTCTTTCCGAAAGCTTATACGATCAGAGGAAAAGCCAGGGTGGTCAGCTGGAACGTGGCTGGTGACGCAGTGTGTAGTTCGCCAAACAGTAACGCTTGTTGATGCTTTTGACCTGTTTTGTTTTATTTTTTGGCCACATTATATCATCCATACCATCACTAAATAATTCACTGCGTTTCTCTCCTCGGAGGCTTTTTGTTCACCCTCCTAGATGACGCCATTCGTCCGATGCCGCGCGTAACACCGGGAAGAGTAAAAAGTGCCCGATTAGACCGGGGGAGCCGTCAAGATGCTCTGGCAGCTTGCAGGAGGTCTGCGTGAGCATCAGAGGTTTTTTAGAACCCCCATTATGTCACCTGCAGCTCAGTAGAGTGAAAACATGTTTCTGTCACAGATCAGAGTCAGTATGACGCGGAGCAGAAGACCTTACTTTAACTATACAGACTAGGTTTTATCTTCTTTTCTTTGTAAGACGTGCAAGAAAACACTTGGGAGGAAATGTGGAAATTCCCACAATGCATTATTTTGTGTACTTTCGATGAAGGCAAAACAAAGTGAACACCTGTGCTGAGGTGCATCTGTATGAAAGGAAGTTTTTCACAGCATTGTCACCAGTACAGGGAGCCAGACGACTTTCTTCTGGAAACTGCTTACCGGCCTTTTTTTTTTTTGCCGTAAACACTCGTTGTCAACAGTTATTGCCTGACTGATTTTCAGATCTGTTTTATTTCTCCATTTCACTGTAGGGACAGTAAACTCGGCATCTGTGCATGAAATTGTCCCTGAAAAAATGTTTTTCGGAGCCACACGCCGCACATTAAATCCGAATAACCCTCCAAGCACCCAAATGCGAAGCTGTCGGTAAATCAAGGACGGCGTTTCCAGAATCTGTAAGCACAATTCCTGCAATTTGGGGATTTAGAAAAGACAAAAATGAAATTTTTAAGAAAATACTACGAGACTGTTGGGCTACATGCCCTGAATAAATGTTAGAGATGCTAAGTCTCAACTTGGGCTTTTCAAATCCTTCCGTTTGTAATGTGTATTTAATCAATGTTTAATGCCTTGTTGACACAGTTTTTCCTGTTCTTTCCACAGAGGTGGAGTGTGAACCTCGCCGAGGTGGAGTGGCTGCAGAAGAAGGACGAGGGAAACCAGGCCGGTGGGGCGGTGGGTCTCTGCTGGACCGCACGGCAGCCAGCGGATGACGTCAGGGATGGGAACCCCCCACGGAACAGCCCGCCTTATGCAGCCGTTGTGAGGACCAGACCACATCCCGCTCCCCCGTGAGGGACACGGTTACGCTGGGACACCCTCAAGCACAAGTTCTGGCACGTCTGTGAGCGTCTGGATCTCCCTGAGAGACCTGGTGAGGGGTGAAAATTAAAGGCAGATTGAATGATCCAGCAGAAAGAAGAGCTGGTTTTACACCCTGATCCTGGCAGGGAGTGGATGGATGAGGACAAACAGCGGGACATGTGGAAACGGTGCTTATAGCAGGATGGGAACCCTTTGAGCATCACCTCACTCGCTATGTGGCGGTGTGGAATTATTTAGGGATGGGTGACAAATCTCTGCCGAGGGGACAGGGTGACACTCACTGTCCTGTAAAAACAGCTTTAAAACTCACAAGTTTCTGGTCACAAACCTAAATATACACGCTTGTACAACAGATTTTCTTCTTTCGCACTTAAACGTAAATATAACAACCCACAAACAACGACACAATCCTCTCAGGTCCACAGGGAGGGACTGAATTAACACTGTAGTGCAGCTCCCCTTTCCAGCACCTTCCACATAGGTTCCAATCACGGCAGAAACTTCCAGCAAACCCAGTTTCGCTCAGCAACGTGGCTCAGCGCTCATGAGTGCCGTAGTTCTGCCTCACGTTTTTACACACTCATATTGTCAGTACGAACTGTAACAAAGTGCAGTTAATACTAGACATAAAATGAAAGCAAATACGATTCAAGGCCGATGCAGCAATTATTTACAGTTTTTAAGTGCAAATGATTTGCAGCCAGTTTATTGTGTCACGATGAAAATGTGGTCTTGTACATCAAGGCAGAATAAAGCAATATTTTAACACAAACATGACCTGTGTGAATAACCACCGCGTCACCTGCAGCTGGATGTGACCAGAGCCACGGCCCCACACACACACACACACACACACACACACACACACTGAAATCACACTGATATCATCTGTGCAACTGCTGGCGCTGCTTTTGTGTGTTTTCTGCCCGCTTAAACACTGGTTTATTTCTGGTTGCAGGCTGGTTGGAGGAGAGAAGGTTCATCGCTGCTGACTGGTGCAGCTCAGAGCCCTGAGAGCAGATACATCTGTCAAGCTGCACATGCTGTAATCGTACGGAGATCTGAAGGGGAGATGAGGGGAGACAGGGGGAGGTGTAGAACGAGGGCAAGAAAGACGGAGAAGGAGAGGGGGAGACAGCAACACAGGCAGCCCTGAGCGGTATTCAAAGGAGCGGAAGGAGCAGCAGAGGCTGAATCACAGCGTCTGTGTTCCCGGGTGGTCAGGAGAGGCACGGTGAGCTTCCGACTGGCTGGTCCAGGACCTCACCCTTCTCCTGGTGCTGGTCCACAGAACGCTGCCGTACCCCTGAGCAGAAGAAGAAAGGGCAGGAATGACATGAAAGTTCCTTTGTGTAAAGTCAGCTGGAGTCATACACAGAAACAGGTGATGAAGCTGCCTCTTTTTCCTGCTCCGCGGAACATCTGCTCCCCCCGGTATTCTGAATGCTCAAATGACACGGCTATTTTTACCGAAATCACGCGACGGAACAATAATATAGGTTCCGTGGTCAGTAACTGTGATATCGACCTTCAGGAGGTCTTCATTGTTTCCACTTGTGCTCAAGGGAATGGGACGTAAATGCCGTTGACCGTCAGGCGTCTTTGGGGGCCAGTTTGGCTAATAATCATTATTGAAATTATTAGTAGACAGATGACGGTGTTAGATTGTATTAGAGACGGATTTCGATCCCAAGAGGGGTTTTGAACAGAGCTACCTGTGGCCCGGACGGGCGCCGCGCGAGCGCCCTGGTTTCCGGGCCTGTAGGCTGCAGCGCCGTGGGGTTCGGGGGTTCCTCTCCTCGCTTTGATCTTCACATCACAGCAGATCTGCTGCCAAGTCCACCTCAGCTGACAAATGTCTTTTGTCTGGTGGAGAGTGAAGATCTCCTCTCTGCTCCCAGTTGTGCAGCGATACTGTGAGCCCACGTGTGTCTGTGCTGATTTCACACGTATGCTAATACACGTACGAGTTTGTGTCTCTGTGTGAATGATGTCGCTGACAGGTGACAGGTGCTGGAATGTTTGTACAGGAGGCACGCTGGCATCAGGCCCAGGTGTCAGGTGTGTTTGTATGTACTCAGTAGACCTCTCCCCTTTGTTCTATCCCCCCTGGGTCACATCAACCACAGTGATGGAATCACCTGCAATGGTGGTGCTCCTGCCTTCCTTTGATCACGTTCGTAAAACTGCTCTGTCAGCCTATCGGCATAAACTGAGCCGAAATCGAAGTCACGGATCTCGTGACCGACCCGTTCGACTTCCACATAGATTCAGGACGGTTTTCTCCTCTGTTGGTAGGCGATAAATGGTAAAAGCCCGAAAGCTCTCTTCTGAGCTCGGTCTGGCACAGGTAAGCGAGGTGTGAATCATCTAAATCATCCCAGATCAGAGGTTATTTCTGAAGTGCCAGGTCCTTCCCAGTGAAACAGTGAATATTCCAGGGGGTGTCCAGCAGGAACTGACGGGCAGGCGTTGACGGGGGCTGTGAGCTGTAGGCCGGGTCACGGCAGAGTGAAACCTGCTCACCACTGTGTCCGTTTCTGTGCTGAGCAGCGCCGTGGGTTTGGCCCACTCCACACTCAGCGTGTTCGGAGACCAACAGCAGGGCAGCAAGGGTGATGATGGGTTACAGGTACAGATGGGTTCGTAGCCTCTGCGGTTTGTAAAGCTCAAGGCTGCAGGTTTCGTTCTGGTTAAGAGCTTCACCCCGTTTTCGTGATGGAAGTGCTTCTGGGGAAGGGTGTGGCAGCCCAGGCTGCGCTGCACTTTCTCACTTACCGCTCCACCTAAAGCCTCAAAATAACTGAAATGAGGGGTTTGGCCATGGCCACCAGGCGCAGGCAAATACCCAGCGACGGGCACCGGCCTCAACATGTCATTTTCCCCAAACGTGCCTTCCACCCACCACTTATACCAACACAGGCCGATTCCCCGGCACAGGCCGCGGCCTCTCACCGCTGAAGGTACCTACCGGATTAAAAATAAAATGTGCGCCAGCTCACGAGGCGGGTTTTCCTCCCGCCATTTTCAAACGCGCCGTTGTTAGGTGTATAACTCTGTGCTTCCGAGGTGTGTGGTGGCCCTATTTATCTCCAGAAAAACGCCGCTCCTGCGCCACCCGGACGCCTTTTCCGCAAACTCCGCCGGCAACTGGACCTCCTTTGCTGAGAGTGACTGCATATTCATAGTAAACTTTTTGTGTGTGGGAAAAGCACATAAAGGCAGCGCGGCGCCACCAGCAAGGCGCCCGTTCTGCAGATTTCCTCCCCAGAAAGTAAAGGAGGAGCTGGTCTCGTGATTAATGCGCCGCTGTTTTTCCGCACGTTGCACCTCACGGATTTAGCGGTTTCGTTCTCGCACAGACTCGGGTAAATCTCACGTGCTACGCACACGGCTGGCGCTGGCTCTACATGCTGGGTTCTCCTCGCCCTGAAGGTCAGGAGGTTAGTTCCTGGCCTGGCTGCACAGTCAGCTCACCCGTCAAGCCCCCCCCCCCCCCCCCCCCCCCCCCCCCCCCCCCCCCCCCCCCCCC
>UFQX01001248.1:0-10456 GCA_900497675.1 Arapaima gigas | reverse complement strand
CCCCCCCCCCCCCCCCCCCCCGATTTTGAGCTTTGGATGGGATATTGTGTTAAGAGGCCTGTGATTCAGCGCTGAGGTTTGGATTGTTTAAGTGTTTACTGGGTGTTGGTGGGTAGCCTCCTACTGAACTCGTGATGGATATTCACGAGGACAGTTTGGTTGTTACGGGGCTGCAGGTGGATCTCTGGAAACCGAGGGGCTGGTTGAGTTGGTCTTTGTTGGCTGCCGTTGGGTGCCGTTCCTGCTGCTAAGATCATCACCAAAGGAAAGCTGGTGGCAGGTGACCAGTTGTGTTTTCCCTCAGCGAAGAGCAGCCACGTTCTCGCCAACGCTTCCCGTTTCGGCAAACCACAGGAGACGGGACCCCAGGGGTGCTTCTCGTCCTCGTGTCCTCGTACATCCAGGAGGCTCCGGCAGGATTCCATCTCCCACCTCGCTTCTGTTTCAGACCAGGATTTACGCTGGCTTCTCTTTCACTATGCTGTCACTTAGCCAGCGCTGTTCTTCAGGAGAGCTTCTCCACTGAGCTTCATTTTACAGTTTTGTGTCTTATGTGTCTTGAGTAGAAAAGCAGAGCTCCTTTCCAGACTTGCTGTGACCTTCTGGTCACAAATCCATGTCCTAAACGTCCGCATCGTGTGCTGCCACCAGTGGCGAGGAGTAGGGTGCGAGGGTATTGGAGACGTGTGCGAAAAGCCCCCAGCCCTCCTCCGAGAGGTGTGTTACAGCGCAGCGTGTGTTCGGTGAACAGGGCTGAAGGCCGCGCGACACGGGGAGGGAACGGCCGCCGCGTCCCACGGAAGACGCCCTTTACTGAAATGAGTCCTGAATGGCAGTAGGTGCAGAACAGCCTTACAAAGGAAAACTTGTTCTCCATTGTCTGCTCTTTTTTTTTTGTTTTCTCCCCAAAACATCATATTTAATGAAGCGCTAAAGTAAATATTTGTCTCGTGTAGCGCGGGAGGAAAAGGACGGGGAAGGTGGGTGTTTATAAGCGGTCGTGTGTATTTGCTTCTCGCCTCTGTTTTCCGTGTCGGGTCTGTTGGGCTTTAAGGGGTAATTGTTTGTGACGGTAATCGTGTTCTATATTACATTATGTATAAGAGTCATGGATTTCTAACCCCCCCCACTCTGTTCTGTCATTTCCCAGGAGCCGATGTTGAATTAAAATTGCCGCCACAAAATTGGTTTGTGTTAAATTTACACTGTAATTGGACGTGTAAACCTGGACAGGTGATCATATTAATTCAAACCCTTGTTAAACGTTAATGGTCCAGCAGTCAGAGTTTTGAGGGCCCCGTGAAGACGAAAGGTTTATTTTTGAAGATCAAAGTCCTCTGCTGAAAAATCAGCGAGCGCGTTCTGCTCAAACCGGTGGGGCGAGCGGGGGGCGAGCAGAGGTTTCCGACCTGCCCGAAGGTATCGACAAGGACAGAAAACGAGAGGTGGACCCCTGCCTACCTGGTCTCACCTGACCGCTTTGCCAACCCAACTGAAGCCTCATGGTTTGTGTTACTTGGTTAATGAACCGTGCAACACAGTGGTTGAAAACTGTAAAAACTGGTGCTACTGAGCTCCAAAACCGACGGCTGTTTGTGATGGAATATCACCGTATCCCATTAAAATGGACACGGTTACAAGAGTTAACCTGAGATATCAGAGAATTACAACACGACACGGCGGCTTCCCATCCCTTCCTCTATGATACTGTTTGTCTGTGTGTCACAAGCGAAACTGTAAATATTGCGCACGATCGTCGACATTTACGACACGAAACGGAACAGTAAAGGCAAAAGGAATCAATGGAAACGGTGCAAAATGGGTCTCCGACCACCAAACAAACTGTTTAGATGGTCTGAACGGGGCCACGACTGCTGACGCCGTAGCAGGTGAGACTGGTAAACAAGGGGTAACGGAGGCTAAGACTTAACAGATGCCGGGAAGACCACTTAGTGGCGCCGGTCTCTGCAAAAATGGGGGTTTTTTTTCGAATGGGAAGAAGGAGCGAGCTCGTGTGTCTCAGGCCGAGCTTTTGGGGTCGTCTTTTGTTTTTTTGCTCTTTGTTTCCACGGTCTGGTTGGGCTGACATAATGACTGTAGAGGATAAAAATAATGAAGCCCGACCGGGTTACGTTGCAGCGTGTGTGCGGATGACGGTGTCCCTTTGAGAAGGAGGAGGGCTGGCGAGGCTCTTGCCTTGTCACAGTGTGATGTGACGGCTGTTAAAACGTCACGTCTTCCACCTGGCGGCCCCCTCGCTTTCGCACATCTATATCACTCCGGGTGCGTTTCGTTTTACCGCAGTAAAACTGCTCGACATGTTGTACAGAGATATGACTCCAGCGCACTATTAGACTTTGGGGGGGGATCTAAACCGGTGGTCGTGTCTATGATCTCTGCTTCAAATTGGACCTTTTCCATCAGTTGGATCTAATGAAACCAAGGCAGGTCTGTGCAGTAAAACCCCCCCCCCCCCCACAAACTCACGTGGTTATTTGTATCAGAAGCAACATTATTGGATTTTTGCTGTTATGCATCAGAGAGTGAGCAGCGGGTTTCTTTTTCTGCGGTGAATCAGCACTCCAGTGCCGTGTTTGTTCATCCCTCGCCTTTCCAGAGCCTTCCGCTGGTGTCTGTGTGCAGCACAGGCTCTAGGATTTAGTCACAAAAGGCTGTGAAAAATTGATTGTTTGTGTAAATAGCTGGGAGCTTCTCCAACTCCGCTGTACACGTAAAAGCTCGCAGCTACGAAAGTGCTGCTGTTTCTGCAGTAAAAAAGGCCGCTTATGCGCTTAAATAATGGCTCCCATTAATAAAATCCACACATAGTTAAAATTTCAAGGTTTTGGAGAGGAACGCAGCAATTTTCCGGTTTTGGACCCGACTCCGTGCCGAGGTCTCGTTCCAGCGTTGCTGGTGTGTTACCTTTTATGGTATGGTGCGGTCCACGTGAACGCCGGCCGCTGCGAGCGGCTGTCAGCTTCTGTGGTGGAATTTTGGTGAAGCCCAGCGAGAGACCCCCCCCCCCCCCCCCCCCCCCCCCCCCCACACCCCCCCCCCCCCCCCCCCCCCCCCCCCCCCCCCCNCCCCCCCCCCCCCCCACCCAGCGTGGACTGCTGCCATAATCCTCTTCACACCAGTTGCCCTAATCCTGTGTAGCCTCAAGCAGACATCAGCGTGATGCCATTATGGGTACTTCTCACAACGGAGTCTTGCAGCATCTGCTAGGCGTCACCACAAGGCGAGGAGAATGACTAATGGGCGAGAAGAGGAGCAGCTGGACTGGCTTGTTGTGCCGCTGAATGTTCGTATCGTGTTGTCTTTTCTTTGCCGCAGACTTTGACAGCAACGATGGTGAGAACACTAGTTACAGTAATAACATCAGCGGAGGTGGTGGTACTACTGTCGCCGCTACAACTGGCGATGATGATGCAGAAATTATTGTTTCTGCTTATGCCGTTTCCCTAACTTCTCGTGCGAAGACGAGGAGAAGAATTGCTTTGTGCTCTCAGAAGAGTTGGGTTCAGGTCAGCGGCGGGTGGATGGTCTTCTGTGGACGTCAGAGGCCTAAACAACATCTGCTGTGAGCCAGAAAGCGCAAGACGGCCGGATGCAAGTTGGAATGAGATGCAGACCACGGGCTTATCTGCGAGGATTTTTGAGGGGAGGCGGCCATACAAAGGTGTCCGTAGCCTCGCTCGCGTGTCCTCCGGGGTCTTCCGGGGTCTGCCTGAGGAGACCGCCGTCTAGACCGCCGTATCCCCAGGTGAAGCGCTCGGACGACTGCGCGCAGCTGTTTCCCTCACCTTATCTCGTAGCAGGATTAGCTGTGAAGGGCTCCGTTTCTGCCGGGTTGTGGTTTTTTTTTTTTTTTTTTTTTTTCTCCCCCCCCAGCTATTGTTGCTGTGTGAGGCTATACCCAGGAGACGGGCCTTGCGCGGAGAAGGAGCCGCTCACCCGGAGGCTGAAGCCTCACTCTCTGCTTGTTTTCGGGTAGCGCACATCGCAGCTTGTTAAAAACTTTCGCTCCGGCTCCCTCGAGGGCAGCGCAGCTGGAAAACCTCCCAAATTACAGTCTCCTTCTCGCTTCCCTTTTCCGTCTGCTTCCTCTGAAACTGGGAACGGTTTTGGTTTCCTTTCAGAAATTTGACCTGCCCTTCACACGCGCGCCGGGCTCCACGCGAGCGGACGGACGCGCAGGCCCGCGAGCCTCGGCGCTGCGGCGGCTTCTCCTCGCTCGCTTTCTACGAGAACCGTGCGTGTTTTTAACTTGCAGGAGGGGTCGCCGGAAAGGACAGTCGTGACTTCCCTCGCTCTGCTGCCAAACTGACGCGTGGACCGTGTCTAAAGTCGCCCCGTGCAGATCCCTGGGCTCACGACCACCAGCGTCTCTCCGCTGACGCCTTTACCCTGTTTTGCGGGTGTTTTACTGTGTCCGGCTGCTGTAATGCGCTTTCTGTTTACTCTGATGGATCATACAGACGCCCCGCAGCTTGGGCTCCGGTCGGTCTTTCTCCGTACCCCCTCGGGCCGTCCGGCCACGACGCTCTTAAAGTGAACTTGTTTTAGTGAAATGCTTCGATTACCGCACTTAAATGTCTTGGTTTTAAACCCGCTGCCATTTTTCACTGTACTTAAGTGATGGGTGATGGGACGGGGGGGCGGGTGCTGGTTTATTCATTTGCTCCGAGCGGAGTTCCTGCTGACTGGTTTCACAGCTGCTGCTTGGTCCCGGGGATCATCTGCGGCTGGGATCGGATTCAGCCCACCTTCCGGAGCGTCGTCCGACCTCGGGGGGTGGTGCGGGTGGGCGGTTTGGACCCCGCCCAGGCTACTGCGGAGCAAAGTGCCACGGCTCAAAGCTTGATCCAAGAAAGGAGAAGCACTTTGGAGCGTGCAGATACGGGCATATTCCATCGCTGTGTTCTAATAAAAGGTGGTGGAATGTTTGGTCCGTTTAATCCGAGTCGAATAAAATCTATTTTTATTTTCCTGCTCTGTTAGTGGTCTTTGTGGAAACTGGCACATTCTGTTGGTTTGCTATGGCAGAAAAGGCTCGAATTTGGGAAAACTAGATTTGTTTTGTCGGAGAAGCGGCACCTCTCCGAAGGCACGATGATGTAAAGCGTCCCGGTGAGTGGGGGTTTCTGACGTCACGGGGAAACTGGCCTTCTCGCCCCCACGCTTCTGAAGCGCTGTTCCGGAAATCGGTCACGGCCTCAGCCTCGCGTTTGTTGTGTAATGACGGGGGCTGCAGCGGGTCCGGGACCGCGGGCAAAGCGCAGTGGCCCAGTTCGGCCCCGGCCAGACGGCGCGGCGTCTCGGCCGAGCTGGGCTCAGGTGCGCGACCTGACGGCAAACTCTCTCTGCCGTCAGATAGACGCGCTTTTATGTGAGTCAGTGGACGGGTAATCCTGACGTCCCCAAATGGCTTCGTCGTGACCTAAAATGAAGTCTGCGGGTTGGAAAAAGACGGTAAAACGCGGCCTGTTCGTTGGTTGACGTCCTGGATGAGGATTCTCGGGTACCTGTTGGCAGATGTGTGTACCTGACTGGGCCAGGGTCCTTGACCCATCCTTGAGCCGCCGTGAGCGCCTGCTGGGCTCGGCGCTCCGCTCGCCAAGTCTCGGATTGAAAGGTTTATCCTGCAGCTTCGACACCCGACCAGAAGGCAGCTGCATTTTGAAATGAGGAACTTGCTTGACCATAAGGGGCTTTACCCAAAATCCACTTGGGTGGGGGCTGGTCCTGCCATTTGTTTTGACTACCTTCTCAACTGTAGGTTTTTATCCGTTTTCCCTGTGTGACTAGGAATCCAACGCTTATATTTCACAGATAATTCAAGCGGATATTTGATGTTTGTTGTCTTCCAGACGTTCAGGTGATGCCTGCCCCCCTCCCCCCCCCCGGTACTGTGTGTGTGTGAGTAAAAAGTGTCGGGTCGTTCGGTTCGGGTTTATTGTCGATGAAGAGAAATGGAATTTCCTGCAACATTTCAGAGATGCTCTTGTTCTCCAAGAGCCAGAAGAAAAAAATAGAAAAGTTCCTTTTCCGAAAAAAAAAAAAAAAAAGGTACTGTTTTTTATTTATTGAGTGATGCTATTTACTCTGGATGTCGGCACAGAATTCTCACGTCGCGCCTCTGCACCAGTGACCTGAGTGACCCGAAGGAGGGGAACGTCCATCTCGACGGAATGTCCCAGAAGGGGGTCCTACCTGTAAACACGACAAGCTCCGCCTTCCTTCACGGAAAAACGGTTGCGCTCTACGCCAGAAAGGACCCGAGTGGGTGGTTCTGTTGTGTTCACGTCTGCTTTTTTTATACCGCCGCCGACTGTTTCGCCACCCCTCGCCAGCCGCAGAATCCGACCCCCGTGAACCTGTCGGCAGGGCAGTTCAGAGCAACCATGCGGCGGATGAGCGGATACTGAAGATGGATGGATGGATGAATGGATGGATGGATAGTGGCCGCCCAGCTGTCGCGTCCCCTTCAGTTGTTCGGATTGCAGGGGCTTCATTAAGGCAGGAGGCCGGGCGGCGAATGAGTTCTGCTTCACCGGCTCTCCCGCCTTCTGCTTCCTACGGCTCCCTACTGTGGCTGCAGGACCGGGACCGCGGGCCTCTCTGTTCGAGTGACACCGCCGAGACCACCCTCGGTCGCACGTCCTCCGGGACACGTTCCCATCCGAAGAAGCGGTGCGTTTCGTACCAGTTTCCACTTTGCCGCCATGCTTGTCGAGGCCTTCGACACGTAGCGACGGGGTCGTCCGCACAGCGTTCGGTCCGACCGGGTCTTCCACGATCCTCGCGGTCGGCGGCGTTTCTCGTCGTCGATGTTGTTTTACCCTGAAAGTTGCCGATTCGGGTCGCGGGTCCAGAGCCGTTATGTTCGTAAACCAAATGGCCGCTTTGTGAGTTCTCCAGCCTGGAGCGATGCGACGGCGTTTGTTCGATTCATTTTAGCTCATCTGTTTGTTGTTAAGAAGGTATCACCTCTTTCCAGCTATCCTCAAATGTTGTTTAAACCCGACCGATTCCGCTGGAGCTCATCCAGCCGCGGTGCGGTGCTCTGGCAGCTGGGAAGCAGAAGCAGTTCTGTCGTCATTTCTGGCCCACTGGGTTCCTATCCGGCAGCTGTTGCCCCTTTTTCGTGAGCTTTTCTCGTGCGGTGGAGGTCTCGATTGACGGCGGGAGGGTTGTTCACGTTCCCTGTTGGTAAACGGTTATCCGCGATTCCCGCCAACCTGAGGCCTGACTAGGGGGGTGTAGGACCGCCGAGTGGCTGCCGTGCGGACGTTCGGTGCCGCTGTAGGTCAGCTGTGTCCTGGACGGGAGGCTTAAAATGAGCCGCAGAACCCCCACCCCCCCACTCTCATTTGTTGTTGTGGTGTCGCGTTTTCCCCCTTTTCTTCTCCTCTCTAGTTCCCACACAGTGTTAGACTCGAGAATTTGCACTTCAAGGCGCGAGTCGTCTGTGAGCAGCCGGTGCCTGCGGTTGCCACGGAGGACTCCATCACCTTGGTTACGGGAGGCAAAATGATCTCTTGCAATATGGAACCTCTGGTGTTCTCCTGTGACATTTTGCGCAGAGGAGGATGAAACGGGAGTCAGATGTTGCAGACTATCAAAAATTCAGATGTATAAAACAGTAAAATGGACAAAGTAGTCGGTCTCTGCGCGGGACTGTGGAAAATATTCCTCGTCACAGTTGCTAGGCTTTTAAATATTTTTCATATAATGTTTTATGAGTTCAGGAAAGCCCGCCGGACGGGTGTTTTTACACTCTTGCTGCAGCCAGTCTGCCCACCAGCAGCCGGTTCACACCGCTGATGGCTTTAAAAGGCTGTTCACCCCCACACACATCCCACGGCTGCCCCCCCCCCACGGTGGGGTCCAGGTTTCACTGCCAGGTTCAGGCGTGTGGGATGGCTGGTTCTCTTCACTCATCTTCAGACCTGTCCCTCTGAGCAGAGCAGAGCAGACCGGGGTTGAAGACGGAGCGCCTCCCACTGCACCTCCGGTTGCGGGGAAAAGGATCGGGTTAACCCCCCGCCCCCACCGGCTCCGTTCTGTGTCTCTTTCTCAGGTGGGTCGAGAGGCACTTGAGTGGATGTGTTATCCAGGTAGCCTAAAGAAACCCCCAGTTTCGCACCTTCTCGTGAGGTTTTTTTTACCTTCTTGCTGTGTAGTCTGTGGACGCCCAGCTGAAGGGGCAGCAGAAGACATGGGAGACTGACCTGTATCGCTGTGTAACCTGAGCCACTGCGCTGCTGTCGTACCCTTCAGCACAGTCAGGAAAAGCTGTGTTTTACTCTTTATGCTGTAAACCGTTTGAATCCGCTAGACAATGTTGAGAATGTTGGGCAAATAACAACTATTTCCGCTTCTGTTGTTTTTCAAGCCAGCCTGCATCTGCACCGATGACGCACTGGAAAATCCTTCTTTCTGGATGGCATCTGTACATTCGGGGAAGAAACAAACTGTTTTCCTTATACGCGTTTATCCGAAGGCGGAGATGTGGGCTGTGTGAAACTGAGCCGTCCCGGCGACTGTTAACTGACCGAAATCTGTCCAGTAGACTGAAGCTTTCCGGATTTCCTCGGACGGCCTGCCCGCCGAAGCGCGTCGCTGTTTCCCCGGGCTACCTGCCACGGACAAAGTGGTTCCGCGGGGCGGTTCCGTGGTCAGGAGGAGAACAGTGTTAATCCTGTGTTTGCCGATTCGGTGCTTGTCCCGACTGAGAGGAAGCGAGGGTGTCAAGCGGCGCTCGATGTGGGGGGGGATAAGTGCTGGTCCTCCGCTTACCGGCATGTCTTGTGTATCAGTTGGCATCAGCAAACTAAATTTTCAATTTCTGCAGTGAATAAACGGACCCGTGGAGATGAGGCTCCTGTTCGCAGTATCCAGTGCTCCCTCACCACGGACTGCTGCGTCCCGCTCAGCGTCCTGGTGGTCTCTTCCGCCATTCCCGGTGATCCACTCCCCAGATGGGATGCCGGTCTGCTGCAGGGTTCTGCTCCCTTTCTTTAATAAGGGGGCGCAAATTTTGAACGAGTGGCAGGAAAGTGGTGTGAGCCGACTTGCCGTGTAGCTTGGTGCACCCTGGGTGAGGAAATGGAACTGTGATGCGATTATGGATAATGACCGTGTTCTATGGCAGAAGCACAGCCAGGGAATGTAGTCAACGGGGGTCAGAAAAGAGCACGGGGGGGCCGCTTCTCTAAACCGCCGCATACCACCCGCTTGAAGAACAGGGTTCGTGTAGACCTGGAAGGTGAAACCTCCTCGCGCTCTTACTGTGGGAGCAACACGGCGAAGGCTTTGACACGCAGGGACAGCCGTGAGGTCGCAGTCGGACCGAAGCCAGCGATCTCCAGACCGTGCTCAAACAGGGTGCGGCCGATCACGCCGAACACTCCGTATCCATACATACTTCACGAGAACGCGTAGTTAAACTCATGATCACGCGCGGGGGTCTTCGTCTCTCCGTTCCGATGTTTGATCTTCCCCAACTGGCCGAGCGACGTGGAATCGAGTCCCGGTTTGCGTGTTGCGTGAGGACAACGTGAAGGACGCCGCAGCCTGTTGTGGGGAGTTGGTGGCCTTTTAGCTCTGCCACCCTCTCCGTGCCCGTTTTCCACGGTTGTGGTTTGAAATGCCGATTAAGAGGCGGACCGGGGGGAGCGGAGGGAGGAGCGGTTAGCAGGCGTCGCTCTCTGTTAAATATCACTTACACCTTATTAATTGGTTGGATTGCTTTGGCTGACATGCATTAGTTTTTTTTTCCCCCAGATTCTTCATTTACGAGTGGGAACGCACCGCAGAAAGTGCGCAGCGCGAGGCCCAGCCTCGGACCTCCGGATAAATAATTCAGGCTTATTTGCCGTCGAGGTCAACAGAACCTCCTCCCATCGCCAGCCGTGAATTTGCATGCTAATGACGCTATGAATAATGCATTATTTTGCAACCGAGTACGGCGGGGGCTGCCGGCGCAGGAGTGTGAGGGAGGAGGTGACATTTAAATGGGTTACCAGCGGATCGAAGACGCTTTTTCGGAGTCTCGCACGTCGGCACCGTGCTCGAGGTTAAAACGTTACGGCGGCGAGGTTTTGTTCTCTTTCATCGAAAACCGGTTCGGGCGCCGCGGTCCTCAAATCTCCACGCCTTAAAACCCAAAAAGAACAAGAAACGAAAGGTTTAAGCTTAGAAGAGAATTGCGACGACCGTTTTCGATAACAAGCGAGAAAAGCGGGTGGACGAGAAACGAACGTCTCGACTCGGGCGGCCGTTCGAAGCACGATCCTCCTCGACACGTTTGGCTCTTTGCTCTCGAGCGACCGTAACGCGGCCGTAGCGGGTCTGCCGTTCCCGAGGCGGTCGAGCCTTTTCCAGGTCAGCTGCGGTGTCAGGATTCAGTCCTGCACCAACGCAGGCCAAATCTACCTGTAATCCCCCC
>UFQX01001247.1:0-89757 GCA_900497675.1 Arapaima gigas | reverse complement strand
TTTTTTATAATTCCCGGGCCCCCCCCCCCCCCCCCACAAAGCAATTGTTTTGTCGAGTATAAACTCAAAACAGAAGAACACAGGTTAAGAGTAGGTCATGTTATGAAAGAGCAATAATGAATAATAGACCACAGAATTACAGTAATGCTCACCAGTTTAA
Source organism: Arapaima gigas (assembly GCA_900497675.1). Taxonomy (NCBI): domain Eukaryota; kingdom Metazoa; phylum Chordata; class Actinopteri; order Osteoglossiformes; family Osteoglossidae; genus Arapaima; species Arapaima gigas. Next base: position 89,597 of record UFQX01001247.1, on the reverse strand, counting down.
AACAGGACAAAAAGAAATCGCATTAATATAATACAGTTGCAGTTTTTAATCTAGAAATGGAAAAAACACACTCTCTTTCCATCTCTTCTGATACGAGTGACCTTCACAATCACCTCTCTTAGCATGTGTGTTCATTACTGATTCTGCGGGCGTACAGCAAATGTCTGTAAGGAGGGCAGATCCAGTCAGTGGGGGCATTGAGCCATGGTTCCCCCTGGCTCCAAGTCCAATAGTTCTCCGCCTGTGGGATACAGGACCTCCAGGTTGCGGACAGGCAGACTACCGGCAGCGATGGCTGGGTTGCAACAAGGGTGTCGCGCGTGGTGAAATCCAGCTCAAAGAGGACAAAAATGCGGGTCGTGAAACACTCCTTTTAACCAAACACCATGCCCTTTGCGCGTGCACACACACACACACACACACACACACACACACACACACACACACACACATCCAGTTGCCCCAGGCAGCAGAGAGTCAGCTGTTTTCAAAAACCAACCCTAATCTCAGACAGTATCAGGCTGCCACTCGCTTACAGCGACCGCCAGAGCAGAAAACCGGGATGGAACGGGATGTATCAGAGGGGATTACACTGACTCTCCTCTCTTTTGCCTCTTTTTAATTTCCCCTCTGCCAAGCCGCTGGAGCTCATCCATCGCAAGGAGGCTGCCCAGCGTAGAAACGATTAAAAACTCTGCGTTGATTCCTGGCTGGTTGCACTTCTTCCATTTCATTTCAGAAATACATTTCAAACAATAGGGTGAGAAGAGACCTCTAATGGATTTATTTGGATAGAAGAGTGCTAAAGGTGGAATAAAGCAATCCTTGGGAAGACAGACAAATAAAAATAATAAATAAAAAAGAAGATGCAGACCTTGACAGATATTAATGCCACCATTGGCTGACCTAAGTTTGTCATTATTCTCCATCAGTCTTCACAACATACAGGGAGATTGATACCACCACTCGTCTTCCTTCCTGGCCATTACAGCTGCTGCCTGTAAAGCAAAACTGTATAAAATATATCCTGAGTTGCCCAAACCCAGAGAAAATTTCCACAAAGCCATCACTAGGGTGAGATGTGTGTGTGTGTGTGTGTGTGTGTATATACATATATATATATATATATATATATATATATATATATAAAAATCCTTTCTGATAAGTATGTTTAAGATATCCTCCTTTCCTTCTGGAGGGATGAGAACCACACCTTTGTGAAAATCTTTTATTCTAACTCCAACTTTCTGTATTTTCTGTTAAATTCTGCAAAGGCGAGGTAATGGATCTTTAAATGCTCCCAGATTCAGACAGACAAAATGATTGAATTTACATTAACTTTCTGGAAAGAAAAGTTTGACTGAGGAGGGGAGAGGGAGGATGGGTGGTTGCCTTGCTGTTTCATCCCAGTTAGTTGGCTTGGAGGATCTGTCATCAACATAGGGAGCTCGCTGCAGTTTCCAAAGATAAAGACTCACCGGATGATAGTTCCCTCACAACAGAATGGAAGGGAAATAAAGGCAATTCTCAGGAGGGCTGATTAAATCCAGCATTCTCTACTTATTGTACTTGTCTTGACATCCTTCCTCCCAAGCCAAGATGATCATTACCTACCAGTACCAGACCAAGGAGACTGACCGGCTCAGACCGTTTCATGGGAAGCCAGATTCAAAATCTGTGACAGAGCAAATCTAGAGTGTTCCATAGTTTCCCCTCATATTTGGGAAGATACTGTAAAAAAGTGACTATATCTGCAGCTCTGCTTCAGTGTGTCTTTATACCCACTATAATATACAACAGATCCTGTACAAGAAAGCACAGTAGCAAGCAGAATAATGGTAGGTACCATCAATTCAGTTTCAACTCACAGCATCCACTCATCCATTCATGGTAAGGGTTGGTACAGAAGTGGTTTACCATTGCCTTCTTCCACACATCTTTGGATTGCAAATCCGGGAGAACATTCAGCTCTACACTGAGCCACATTTAAACCTATGCCCAAATGCACAGCCCAGGCACAAAAGGCCTATTATAGGATTACTACCTAGACATCCTTGGGTCATATAATAGCCTCCAAGCATAAGCACTAAAGCAACTGTAACCTCGTTCCAACTTAGCTGTAAAACCTGAGTCTTCTTATTGCTGCAGTGTTCAGAAGATATGTTACAACATACTAATATCTTCTGAAAGGCATTTAAGGAGCATATAAAGAGCTTTGAGACAACAGAGAGAGCTCCACTTCTGACTCCTCCCATACCTTCGCCAGCCTTATTGCCAGTTTGAGCGGCGAATGCAGCCGAGGTTAGCCAGAGAGTGAATTGGGAGGAAAATATGTGCTGAGTGCAAGTGTGTGTTTATGCGTGCGCGAGTTGGGGGGAGATGCAGGGATAACGCTTATCTCCACCCCTGCCAGGGCTCAGGTGAAGAAGCTGCAGAGGAGAAAGAAAAGGAGATTGAGTGAAAAAGGCCATGGCTCTGCACCAACTCTTATTGTCAGTCTAGGCGGCCCGATAACATCTTTAATATTTGATAACAAGGCTCCTCCTATTGCTGGCACCTATGCCAATAACAAGCTAAAATATATTGCAAAACATGGCAGACAGGAGACGTTTCAAATAAAATGTCTGAAGTTCGAGGGGATGTTTGTTTTCCATTTTAATTTGATTCCTCGTGCTCCTTCCCCTCACTCTCTCAACATGGGAAGGGCGGGAGGATGAAGAATGGCAGCACGACTTGTCAAGCAGTTAATGGATACAGTCAAATGGAGAGCAAGCTTATCGGCACAAGCTGAGCCCTGTCTGATGTTCCTTAACTTTAAGAAAGAAAGACGCATGAAAACACTCTGCTTGTTTGTGTGGATCCAGAGACAGACAGAGACAGGGTTTAAGAATTTTTGGGCGAGTCATTAGAAGAGTATGTCTTTGAAATGTGTGTGAAAACCAGAGCACCCAAGGAAACGTGCACAGAGAGGTGCAGTGACTAATCCCTGTACTCAAAGTCTCACTTACCCCTTCTAACCGTTGCGCTGCTGACACCATAAACACAAACATAAAATATCAGGACCATACTTAGCCTAAATATTATGATGAAAAGGACTATTTCCCTACCTCAGCCTTCTGCTGTCACAGCCCCTGTGACCAGCAGGGGTCCCCACACCGAGTCCTCCAGCAGAAGTGTGCACACCTGTCTTCACTGTGCCCATTACGCCAACCTTTAGAAGAAGACGACCAGCCTCCCTCCTTGCTGACTCTCAGCTGTGCTTGCGTTTCTATTTGCCTGCCAGGCCTGGGTAGCTCTGCTTAGTGTTCTTGGCGTTACTTCCTTGTCGGCCCTGCGTCTCCGTGTGTGTTAACCTTCCTCCTCGCTCCTGTAGCCCCCAGCGCATTCCCAAGCCTCTGTGTTTTCCAAATCTCCCAATCTTCCTGTCACTGTGTTCCCAAGTCGCCCGTGTATCATCGCCCTCGAGCTCGCCAGTCGCCAGTGCTATTGCGAGTCCCCGGCGAGTCCCCAGACTCAAGTTCACCAGTCGTTGTCACACCTATTTGTTCTTCATCGCAAATGCAACTCCAGCACTTGAGCTCACGGCGGCTTGTTGGCCGACCACAATTTGTGCTTTCGGTATCGCCCTACTTCCCTTTCCACAACATCGTGCTTGTTCTCGTGACAGCGAAGCCCCTTCCGTTTGCCTTTAAAATAATTTTCTTCAGACTCCCATTCTGCTGTGACTTTAGCGAGATTAATAAATCTCCCCAAATTCCTTGCAAACCGCAATTTTGTGACTAGCGTGACTTTGCAGTAGCTGCGGAGGTGAGCAGATTACGCAAGATCAACTTAAATGTCACCAGAAATGCTTTCCAGTTTTACCTTGTGGATTGCATTGACTAGCTCAAGTGGGATAATGCTTTTTGGGAAAGTGGCTATCTATATATATATATAGAGAGAGAGAGAGAGAGAGAGAGACACACACACACACACACACACACATATGTATATGCCTACTTAAGAGCCAAAACTTGTCTCTCCAGATCACCGGAAGGATCACTTGCTTTTTAAAAGAAGATACTGTGGCTTATAGTGTCATTGTATTCTGAATTGCAGAAATGCAGCAAAGTCATCACACATGAATCTCCTGAAATGAAAGTGAATATTTAACAGTGATGTAATTCTGTCCAGAGAATATTGAACATAACAGTGCAAAACACTACATGCTCCGCTAGTCTTTCGTTGTAACTGTCATAAAATTCTTTTTTTTGTTTTTCCTCTTGCCTTCTTTTTTTTTTTTTTGCATGTCTGGAGTGATTCCCGAGGCATTCGCTTGAGTTTTTAACTCCAGAAATATCATATTCAGATTGGCTCTCGTGAAATCAGGTTTGCTTTTGTAAATCTTTATGTTCCAACAGGCAGAATCAAGTTTCCGGCTAGTACGCTGTAACACTTTGATAAGGTACTGTGTAGAAATACAGTATTATGGCAAAAAAAATAGCATGTTTTGAGCCCCTGTGTGTCTGATAGGGTTTCGTGTCACAGTTTGCAAGACGATTTAAGAAAATCGATCACGTTGGGCAGGTGACAGGCGGAACTGCCTCTGCACAGTCCATCACGTACCACTTCAACGATGAAAGGAGAAACCCAATTTTTTTGCTTCGTTCTTACTAATCGATCTGGACCGTGATGGACCACTAACACTGCGCAAAGGCAGCTGACAGTGGAAAAACAGTTGTCATCTCGTCACTCGGCTGCTTAGCGGCGCCCAGTTATATTTGGTGAACACGATACACAGATGGTCATTCATTTTTCTTGCAAAATCACAAGTTGTTCTGCATTTTCCCTGCCATCCCCACTAACCCATCATCACATTGTTGTCTCTTACAGTCGCCAATGTGAGCGACCGTGATGGTATGCAGCTTGCGTAGCCAATGATCTGTTTCTTCCACCACACTGCTAACAAGTCCAACGAAATGCTTACGAATACTTTGAGCCCTTTTGATATCCATAAGAAGAAGGACATGGGGTGGGGTATGCAATATATTCCACATTTCATTGCAAGCTATGGTGTAATATACTGATCGAACCCCTCCGTACACAGCTTACAGGATGCTAGTTTAGCAAAAACTTGCATAAGCCGACCGTCTAATTCATTATTTCATTTAGAGGGCAAGAGAGGAAATGGTGCTGCTGTGGAGAAACGCATAGCAGACAAACCCCTCGAGCAAGTTCCTCCAGCAATTGTTCAGTCTCCATTGTTGACTTCACACGGCCACTTGTTATCAGTGTGTCTCCCCTTTTCTTTCATTTTTGGATACTTTTTGAGAGTTATTTTCATAATTATGAGCCCATAATTATACCGTTTAATGGACTAAATGAAAAAGAAAATCAATCACTATGAGAGTTAAATTGGGAGTGTTGAAGCGCCTAGCACAGGGTGAGACAAACAGATTTGTGTTTTATGGCGCATAAAATTCTACAAAATGATGAAAAAATGTTCAGAAAATTCTAAAAAAAAAATATATCGTCGGTGGTTATTTGGCCTATTTCCTTGGCGTCTCAAACAGTATGAGTGTCATTGCAGAAGACCTATTCAAGTATCTCAAAATAATACCACTGTGAATGTAACCAGGAAGATTCACAGAAGCTCCGAAAGCCACATTTCCTAGTATGAAAGGCAGAGGTGTTCCTGTGGGGCAGGACTCTGCTGTGGAGCCCTTTCCTAAGGTGATGAGGGCAGTTGTCAACTTGAGAGTCTAATGTTATTCTGGATTCAGCTCAATCCAGACAACAGCAGTTCTGTAGGAAAGAACCGGAGGAGCATCAGGTTGGTAATACTATTAACCTGTACTTAGCAGACACCTTGGTCCAAGAGAAGGAGTGAGATTCAAACCTGCCGTATTCAAACTGGCAAGTAAAATTCCCAGTCAACCTGCTGTTTCAGAGGAATATCTTTGGAAACTATCGGCAGCTATGAGCCGATGTAAACCTGCAGTGGCATCGAACCTAGCAAGTAGAAGTCTGGTTTGGGCTTTAACAAGAAAATGTTTTAATTTTTTTTTTTTTTACCATTTGCAGTGGACACTTCATATCCTTAGGTATGCAATGTACTTTTTGCCTTTTCTCCTACTTACTAAAGTACATTTTTCATGATGCACAAAACAAGACTTTTTCCACAGATATTAGCTAGTCTGGCTTCATTTTCTTGCACCCATTTGCACATTTACAACAGAACTACTTTAGGGGGAGATGCCTTCTGAGTCTATATCCTGCATATTTTTTGCTGAGAGCACAAAGCCATTTTTGCTTGTTAACATTGTTGGTGACATTTTGTGTTTATCGGTCTGCAGTTCTATGAAACCAGACGCCTGGATCATCAAAGTGCTCGATAGCTCTGCCATGCAGCATAAACTCCATATTCTCACTGGATGACGTCTGCAAAGACCTGTTCTTTGAGTCTAGCTCAGTGTCTGTCTACGGGCCGTGTGGGTTACACGCTAACATTATAGCAGTTAACATCCTGGCTAGTAGGAATAGCACAAATAATGTGTTTTACTTTTCTCAAAAAACAGAAAAGGACCGTTGCTTGGATTTCCTCTTGTCGGCTCTTGCTTTATTCTTTGCTCTTGCCACCCGTATCTGTGGCACTACATGATACTAATAAATTAGCAATGATTCGGAAATGATCCGTTTCTCTAATTCCCTTTATCCCCAAAATTGAGCAAATTGGATCACGTAACACATTGGAGAAGTTGCTGACCATAGAGAGTAAATCTTTTCCGTATGTAAGCAGAACTTTTAGTCCAGTAATGCCTTGGTATGCACAGTCTATATATTTTAACCATAATGCTTTTTGAAAATTAATAAACGAGATTTTATCCGAAGCTTATCCGTAAAAAAACGCAAATAGAAACCAAAATAAATGTTAAATAAAAATCAACAAATACAATGTACTGTAATAAAAACTATGAATTGTAATAAAGCGTACCGAATTTATGTGAAGTAAGATGCACCTTATCACCAGTTTCCGCTACCTCCACTAACACGACTGCTCTGCCACAGCACGGTTCACTCCCTAACCTTCACATTTCCTTAAAAAACTATTTAAATGCCAGTTAATGTGTGAAACAAACAGGCAGACACAGTGGGTTGCTTTCACACACGTCTTCCCATTATTCAACATTTCATAACACTGAAGTTCCACCGCAAACCCTGCACACGTGCCTTCTCATCGATGCTGTAAATGGATGGATGGATGGATGGATGGATGGATGGATGGATGGATGGATGGATGGACGGACGGACGGACGGATATTTCATGATTTTTGATGAAGGAACTTCGTCTTAACTCTAAATGCTATAAAATATTTGCATTAGATAATTCCCCAAGACCCCTCACTGAGCTTTCCCTTTCCACTCTTAGCTCTTCCTATGACACAAACAAACAAACAAAGGGAAGAAGAAGCAAATACTGTGCACAGCGGGACTGGAACCAGCAACCCAGCAGCTGTTATATAACTGCTGTACCAGGAAAGTCATTATGTCACCCTCAAATGAGGGTCAGACTGTGTGGATAAAAGAAATAAATGTACAATAGGGCCCCAAAGGGAGGCAAACAATATATTTCTGCCAAGTTCAGTTAATCTCAGGAACCACGGTGAGTCCATACCTGACTCAGGGTAACATTATTTCAGGTGCAGAGCTGGCTTTCTAATGGCACTACGTATGACTGTCTACCCTTCACACCTGACAAGGATTAATGTAATAACCAAAAGAAAGCCATTGTTATAACTGCAGTGTTTCGATTTGCAGTTAATGGCTTTGTATTTAATTCAGATTTTGTCTTTAGGCCCTGGAGTATTGTTCATGGGTGTTGATGGAATACTTTGGGAGCCAGCTCTTTGATCCATAAAGCACCACTTATTTATTTTTCGACCCACAATCGGTACATGTAGTCCTCGACATATTCACAACACAGGGTAAGATAGTGCATCGATTTGCATTGATTCTACCGCCCCCCCCGGAACAAATTTTGGCACACATGCTGCAAAAATTGAGCAAAAAAAACCCATTTTCTGAAGGCAGTAAAAAGGAGTTGCGCCTGTAGCTGTGCTTGATGGTTACTGAGCTGATGTGAATGGTGTCGGTGTGAGTATGTGTGTGGGGAAGTTTGTTTTAGTCCCAGGGAGGTGCAGTTTGTTCAGTAGTGCGTGGGTTTTTAAAAGAAGGCAATGAAGGTTCCTTTTGCTACACTCGAGCAAACAGTCTTAGAACCATGTTTCCTCCCTGTCCAAGGGCCCCCCCCCCCCCTTCTTTTTCACTAACCATCTAACCATCTATCCATCTGACCTTAAGACATCAGGTGAGAAATGAATGGCTCCAGAAGGCTGAAGAAAGATCCAGATTCTTCTCATCTTACTCACCAAATTTCCCATAAGCATGACTGCTGATTCCATTTAACAAGTAGAGACACCCTGTTTTGTTTCTACATCACCCCCCCCCCCAAGTTTCTCTTTGCTTTTTGGGCTGGCATGTTCTTGCCTTGTGAGTTCATACTTACTTCATGAAACAACAGAATAAAGCTAATAAGTGAATCTAGGATTTAGCTACATGAGTGAATCGTTGTGTCCTTGTTTTTGTTTCATTCTAGTCTCCCATACCCATTTTGCCAGGAGGTTGCTGCCCAAGGTCAAGGACCTCATGGCATTTCTCAATGAAGCCATGCCCAGACCCAGGGTTGAAGGAGGTCTCCCTTGCTGTCCATCTCTATGCCTTCATTGAAATGTGGGGGAAGGATAAACCACAGACCAGAAGGTCAATAAAGATGTGTTCCGCAGGCCAAAAAGTACCCACTACATTATATGTCAACACTGACCACGGAGCATCACTTATTTCCCCATCAAGTGCTGCTTCTGAGAATACCGATGGACTGCATAATGAAGGAGAAAGGTGATGGTGCAGGTACACCGAAAGACAACTAATAAGGGGTCCTTTCTCCTGAAACTGCGAGATGCACTGATTCACAATCTATACAGATTATCTATTCGTCAGGTTCTCTCTCCCCAGGGATGCAGCAGCTATCCAACTCTACAACCTCCCCTTGGCCTGCATGGATATTAGAGTCATGTAATTTGGTACAAACATGGTCCATGAAATGTAAATGCATGTGACAGATAGTCAAGCTTGGAAGCCTTGACCACAATTCCAGTAGCATCAGTGTCATCGGCCCTTTGCCTGCCGTACACGACGTTTGTTCAGGTGTCCTTCGTCGGCTTTTATCCATTTATATAAATATATCATAATTCTACCTGTATTTCTCTTGCTCTACCTCCCTCTCTCTCGGACACACTTTTTCTAGTTGGGCTGGTCCGATGCACTAGCTTCCTACTTGATGAATGATTTATGGTTACTGTATTGGGTGTGGGGGCGTGAAGCAAGATTCTGTAGCTTGCAGAGTCATGGAGGCGAGTTACAGTACTAGCTGAAAGTGTAAAGACAGAATTGTGGGTACAGACCCTGCATCAGCTTTAAGTGTGAAACACTTCAAGGGAGCAGTGGTACTGTAACTGTTGCAAAACAATTAATTGTGCAGGACTTCAACTGTAAAACACGTAAAGAGATGTGGAGAAATACTGTATCAGCTTTAAGTGTGAAAAGTGTTCCTCCCTGTGGCTCTGGCAAGGTCACTGTGTTTTCATGTTCTTAATACACTCTGATGATTTGTTGACTCAAGTGTACATGTCGGAAGGCTCAAGGTTTTAACAACTGTCTGATTAAATGTCTGTACATCCCTGTCTGGACTGCCCAGCAAACAAACACATCCCGATTGGGGGAGATCCAACCTAAGCGCTCCCTGGAAGCTGAAACGACAAGGCTTCAACTTTCATACTTCACGTGGAGAGAAAGATCATTGGAGAAGGACATCAGGTTTGGGAGGGCTGAAGGACTACACAAAACAGGAAGACCTGCAATGCTGTGGACAAATACAATAACTGCAGTTAGAGATGCCCCTCTACCAAAAATGACCCATCTGGCTGGAGACTGAACACAACTTAGACGAACTAACCATAGAGCCGCCATGAGTCGACATCGACCGAACAGCACTTAACAAGAAGAATATATCTCTCTCGATGAGCTTTGACTTCCAGCCACCCTTCTTTTATCCTGATGCCATTTTTCTTTGTCACTAGCTGTCGTCATTTTCTACCCTGTTCTTCTTGTGCCTTTAATTCTGTCATCTCCGTGACTGACGCCATTCAACACCTGACCTGTTTCTCACTCTTCTACCTGTTCCAGGCTGCTTTAGAAACTACTAATTCCCAGAACTCTTCAGCTGACACATATTCATTTTGTTCACAGCCTATTTTATATGTGTATACACAGAGCAGCTTAAAAAACAGCTTTACAGAAAATGTGCAGATCCAATAGGTTTTAAGCACACTTCAGTGTTAAATAGCTTTATTGTTCTCCATTATGTTAATTTGTATTTATCTTCCAAGTCAATTCAGTCAAGGCGCTGTTTGTCTTTTTAATTGCACTGCATCTCCGTCCACTCAGAACTTCAGCAAGTTCCCCCACCACAGCACCACCTTTAAGGCATTTCCATCATTTTTCCTTATTTGCACTACCTGTGGTGCTCCTCATAACTCCCTGGAGATTATGGATCACCTCCCTTCCACAACAATGACCCCCTGGAACTGCCATGGCAACGCCGATGATGTCACTGTAAGACAATCACTAAACAAAATCATTGCAAACTGCGCAGTTCAGGAATGGAGAGGTAATGAATGTGCTCTACCTTCCCGACCTGCTGCTGGAGGGGGGTAGTTTGGCAGCGGCAGATCATATTGATCCAGACAGCTCTCTAATCTCATTACCTGGTTTTTGATTTATTGAAATAAGTAGGGGTGCAAAATAACATTATAACAGCCCAAGCATGTCAATCACAACCAAGGTCAATGAATCACCCCCTTCCCTACCTCCATCCCCTCGATGGCCGTTACAGATGTTTTCTTGTCATTAGTAGCTGGAGCGAGGTGGGGGCAAATGCGGCAGTCTGACAAAACTCCCCCTCCCACCGAATTACCGAACGTGCAGGGCCTTTCGTGGGCACGGGGTACAGCATTAGGGTCATTTCGGGGGCAGTAAACACAAAGTATGCGTGTCTGTGTCCCTGATTGTGACTGTGTGTCAGTGTCACAAAGGGGAGTAGTTCTGTGTTCTTTCCCCCACTTTCTACAGCGAGTCGCCATTATTTACATATGAAGGTCATCCCTCCTGCTGTTACGTGGAAGTTAATTAACTCGGGAAGATTGACAGTTTTCGATAAAACAGTCCCTACTCCGCTTAATTGCTTTCTGACAGTTCTGTCGAGTGCACAGGACTGAGAAATTGAATTATGGATGGGGCCGCCAGTGCCCACCCACCACTCGCACACATTGGGTTTACTGTACTGAGCAACGGTTTGGCAAGATCAAACTTGGACCGGCCGGCAACAGGCGGAAATCAATCGGCGCGTGCCATCCGAGGCCTCGTGCGGAAAGGTGCTGACCTGGCCCGCAAGGACATGTCACGCATTCCGTGGGGAGCGCAATTGTCTGGGTGAGGGGTTGGGGTGGGCGGCCCCCACTAATCACACTTCACCCCTTCAGCGCTAACCTAGCCTAGATTAGTGAAGGAATCGATGGTAATTAAAGTGGGCAAATTAATGACCAGGTCGCCCCCCGGCGAAATGTCGTCGCGTCGTGTAATGAGTAACTGCGCGGGTCATGAACGGCGGCCTGCCTGGACCCAAATGCAATGCACTGCGGCACCTCCTGCACGGTCAAGTTCATCTGTGAGACCACTGGACTCAACGACATTGTCTTTAGCACTTCTCATCCCAGTTAAACTGACAAAAACTGGCAAATGACTTGATAAATATCCTTTTCCCCTCAAAGGCTAGATTACGGTCATAGCCATTTTGGACGGGGATTTCATTCAGTTACTCTCACTCGCTATCTATAACCACCCATTCTAAGATCAGGTCATATGGTCTAGAACCTATTCCGGATGTGCACGGTGCATGGTTATGTATGGCCCTACGTTAGTCCATCACAGGGCATCCAGGCACACACTCATTCACACACACTGGGTAATTTAGAGACGGGAATTAACGTGGAACAGATCTCTTTGGACTGTCGGAGGTCAGCAGACCACCTGGAGGAAACCCAAGTGGAGGTTTGGAGAACATGCAAACTCCACATCAGACTAAACAGATTTGAACCTCTAGTCCAGGTGGTGTGAGGCAACCGCAGTACCTGCTGGGCAACCACGCTGCCAAACTTTATTAAGTGTCAATTTAAAGGGAAGAATACTACAGAAGTGATACAAAAAATCCCATGTCCTGTAAAGCTGCTCCCTTTGCGCTAGAGAATTTTCATCTGCTCTAACCTGCTTTAAAACTTGACTCGTGCGGTGTGTCATGTGAGACCCCTACCAGTTAGGATGTAAGCAAGAGACAGTAGACAGGAGGTGGAACCACACCTGGTACTCGTTGGGCCAGAAGGTGCTGACAGCCATCTCCACCTGGTGCCACTGGCGCCCATGGGAGCCGGAAACGTTCCAAACAGGACTGCCGAGGGGTCCTCCATTGACCCGCACGTAAGCCCGAAGTGCCCCTGGACTGTGGCCATCGCGGCTGTACAGGAAGTAGCTGAACTGGACGCAGTGCGTGTCGTTCTCGCTGAGCGTCTGCAGAAGGAGGTGGGCCCGCTGCCCTGCGGCATGCTGGGAGCTGTTCACCAACATGTACGACCCTAGGAAACAAAAAGGGAAGAAGTGCGTCAAAGGGAAGCAACATGGCGAAGTAGTAAGGGAGTAAGGGAATGGAGAGCAAGAGGAACCCGCCACAACACCCTCTCCTGAACTGCTTCGGTAAATAAGCAGCAGTAAAAAAAGAAATGGCAAAATGGCAAGCTATTTATGTTATATTGGATAAAGCCTCAGCTAAAACAAACAAATAAATATTCACCATAATTTTTATCCCCAGGGCTGTATTGTTAATCTTCAGAAAGCAAACACGCTGCAGCTTTTACGCTGCATGCTGCGGAGAAGAAAGCGTGATTCTACGCCTTCGCTGGAACGACACTGCCTGTTTAATGGTGAGATCGTGCTGCTTTTCGGAGGCCCAGAGGCATGGACCAGGAATAAGCATTCACGTAACCAGCTGGAACGCTGCCGTTTGCGCGACACATCCGCGCGTTGGGCTCTGTCATCCGCCGCCTTGACACAAAGCCGCTCCGAGTGAAAAGTCTTCCGGCATCTGCTTAAGCAAGCGCCCTCGGAGGGCCCAGAAAGGAGCGAACACACCCTGACCGATCACCCCAAAAGCGGGATCACACTGGGTAATCGAGGAACGCAACGGCACATCACAGGTGTTTAGCTACACAGAATCCTTGACCGGTTTATGGAGCCGCTAAGCTTTTGACAGCATTCCTCACAGGAGTGGGGTGTTATGTTTTCTCTGAGGAAACGGGCGACGAGACGAGACGTGCATAGGCGCGAGGAACCTGTCCGTCCCACCCGCCTCTTAAACTGTCTTTTGGTGTCTGCCACCAGCCCTGTGGAGCAGCTCATTACGTACACGGTGCAGAAGACTGCGCCTGCTGTTGTTGTTTATGATGCCGCCCTGGTGTGTGACAGGCAAGGGCACGGAGGACACTAGGACAGGCATCCAGAGGTACTGTGGGTAAAGTGTGCTGACGACCCAGGCCCACCGTCCCCCTGGCATTAATCACCCTGACACCACAATCAGGAGGGACCGCCACACTGGGGGGTAGTTAATGCAGGCATGACGGCGCTTCGGCAATGGGGGTTAATTACAGGAAATCACCTCGAGGACCCGAGGGACAGGTCCACAAACCGCCTCGCCGACCTTCTCAGCCGCAGAGGAGCAAGCGTACGCACAAGATCATTTCACCCTACGACGGGCCCCGATGTCAGAGACCCGAAGCGGGCTCGGTTCTGGGGCCGCTCGCCGGCTAGATACAGTGGAAGACTGAGTACCAAGAATATAAATCACCATAATGGAACAAGGAGCAAACAGTGTTAAATAAACATGCATCTTGTGATACGCCGAAGGTTTAAATGCAAATTAAAACAAACTTTGTAAGCAGAACATGTTTGGGAAAAGCTGGTGTCTACGCATATGAATGTGCTGTCCCCGGCCTTCACGAGGGGTCAGAATTAAAATTTCCTCTAAAGCTGTGAAGAAAAAAAAGGTCCTTGAATCAAACTGAGCTGGACAAATAAGCGATAATGTTTTCACCGCTTCTGGACATCGAGTCACTTGAGAAGACTAAAGGACAAGGGCGATGCTGACAGGACGACCACAACCACGCATTTGTAGGGAATATAACCGGCCAGCTTTCTGATTTCTCCGCGCGAAACCAGTCAGGCTACGCTTTAAGATCTGGTGCTTTCCACACACCCTACCGTGGGGCACAGAGAACGGGAGTTTGGGTACTGCGGGGCAGCAAAGGTAACGTCAGGGCGTTACGGAGCATCTGGAGAGTGAATAAAACCAATGAGGTTGCCAAGTTGCCAGGTTCCCGCCTGTGGACCCGATTTCTCCTTGTTTCATCTTCTGTCACTGAGGGGAGAACAGGAAACAACAGCAGGCAACCAAAAGAATGGCGAAATGGACAAGACTGGCGAAAACAGATGAAAGTGTGGCTTTGATCCAGCAAATATAAATTAAAACACTGCAAAGCTCTTCCACAGATAACAAATGGTTGCTCACTCTGCTCTGGGGCTTATTGGCATTCAGTACAGTCCCCGGGTGGGATTACTTTATATCAGCCAGCCATTGTTAATGGTTTACATTCTATACAGTTTAAACTGTTTTGCAAAGAAGCATTTCTGTCGTGAACATCATCAGGAAGCTTTCCTGCATCAATCGCAACGGAATTCATAACGGGAACAAGGCACACTTCTCAATATTTTGAGCTGAGTGTTTTGTAAAACATTGCTTTGCTCATTCCGTTTTGAATTAACTGTCTCTTAAAAGCTAATGAGCAGTGACACCACGGGTCCATCGGCGGCTCTGTGCAAGCAGAAGCATTGATCTGTTCTGTCCACTGAATCGTCCTCTCATCCGCCACTAACTAGAGGCGATGGTCTGACCCACAGCTGCAAGGTTCCTCTTCTAAGAAGGTGCCGCACATCACAGGCCTTCTGTAAATACGCAGTGTTTTTGGACAGCGTGGCTTGGATCAAGCAAATTTAAATTAAAACACTGAAAAGCTCCTCCGCAGATAACAAATGGCTGCTCACTTGGCGAATATCGTGAAGATTTTAACGCCGAAAAGGCACGGGCTTCCAGAGTCGGAACTCCCTGCGTAGCTAGCTGAGAGGAGCAGGGTGTCCCTAATGGTCTCCAGGTGCTGTCACCCCTGGACTTCACAGGACCTACATTGTGGGGGCAATCGCAGGTGAAGGGGGCTGTGCCTCATTCTGCGCCGTTGAGACAACTCCTGATAATTGTGCCCTATTGGCAACCCAGGCTGTTCAGATTGTACCCACAAGGCTCTAGGAGAGCAACCCGAAAGGTCGTGGGGTTTGCATGTCCACCGACGTCCCGAGAAGGCCGTGGCATTAGTGCGATCTGCAGCGGAAGGCACAGATGACGGGTGGCTCCGTTTGTGTTGTTTTAGGACGGCAACTTTAACTCCAACGTGATGAAACGTCTTTTCATCATAATAAATCATCAAAGAGGATAGACAAGAATAAATGTGTTTTGATGCTGCGGCGTTTCTTTGAAAGACTTTATTTCCCTCATTTCCATTTTTTTGTCATTTATACTCCCCCACATCCTACCTGTACCAGGCTTAAGCAAATAAGAACGCAGCTGATATTATGTGGAACTGAGTGTGTATATCAGACCGCGAGCGAAGGATAATAAACTTAGATGTGAAGAACACGAAGATGCGCTAAATCAGTATTTCCTGATCCTGGCTGTGTTTACGCTGCTCTTTGTTGCAGCTGAGCTGGTAAAAAATCGATTCAAATCACGTTAAACCAAACACATTAGCTTGGAAGTTCTCGATCATGTTAGACTAAATTGGCCTAGAGGAATACCTGTTACAGTGAAGATATTAGCAAACTGTTGCAGGTGTATTTGTGGAAAAGTAGTTCCTTTATTTGATCATCGCAATAACTTCAATAAAGGATTCATTAATCTCAATTATGCAATTTACGTAATTCATCAAAGCCCGAGAATGACGGCGTACTTCATCATTGTAATCGCTCTTTAACTGGAATCACAAGACGCTCATTTTTTCCATTTTACGAGGCGGAAAGAAAAAAATACGTATCTTCTCATCATTAAGGATATTTTGTGGCTAAACAAATTATATCCAGCGCTCAACTAAAAGCTTTTAGTTTAATGCGATTTGAACGGTCGCATTCTTTCAGTTAGGTTGAGGCTAATTAAATCGAAGGTTAAAAAAGTACAAGGACAGCACAAAAATATACATATAAAAAAACATCCAAGGTTAAGAAAAGCCGTCAAACACACTGGGTTCCCAGGACTCGGAGTCCGACGTGCTGCTCTGAACCCTTTACAGGGGGTCTCGCACTCTCTATACTGTAGGCGCCATCTGAAGGAATCCCACGAATAAAGCCTTTTTTGTTTGACAAATACCAAATTTTAAAAAGATTTTTAAAATATGACAAATTATTATGATAAATTAGCCCAAAAGCTACAATCTAAGAGTACTTGAAACGGTGCTATACAAGGAAGTGGTCGTATCGCCGCACATTAAATGTGCTTTTTTCACCATTAGACGGTTCCCACGTAGGAATAACACGGACACCTCATGACTTTTTCTCCATCATCAGAAAGTACACGCTGAAATTGGTTTTCCAACCACGAGCTGTTCCACTGAAGGGGTCAGTCGCTAATCACACTTCATCGATTAAAGGAAAGGCCACATGCTGAATCGGATAGCTATGTGGGCACGGTTCGCCCCCTCAGGCACACGTGGGTCCATTGCTCCCTCTTTGCAAAATGAATGTCACCAGGAATGAAAAAAGGTGCCTCCTCCTAGCTGCCACCCTCTGGCAGTGAGATGCTGAACAGCCCCCGGAGGGAGCGGGATATTCTGGTAGGAGGTGGGCGAGGGAGGGAGGGAGAGAGAGAGCGGGGAAGAGCTCAGCAGTGGCGCGCGGCCCGTCCTCCTCTGACGGGGCCGTCTGTTTCGGGGGAGGACTCGAAAGCTCACGGTGTGTTTGAGCAGAGGTGTGAGGAGAGGGACTAGGGGGGAACTTTCTCAAGCACAGAAAAGTGGGAAACTTATAAGTGATTAGTCATCACTGTTTAATAGTAAGCATTCCGAACAAGACTACCTTAAAAAAAACCTTATTTACTTTCCCGAACTCAGCGTTAACAACTGATACTTGCTTTTTCATTTCTCTGGATGACTTCTAGGTGAATGACAACTAAGAAATAATTAACACGCTCAACTGTGGACAGGGTTCCGGCCACCTACTTAAAGTTTCCGTGTCCACACAATATGTAGGATGGAGAAGAAGGTGGCGGGAGGTTGTTCCAGCTCCTCTAGATAGTCGCAAAATTTATTCCTATAAACTGATGTGAGAAAAGTAGATGTTGTAGTGTGTGGCAACCTGCCAGGTGCACAGCATCTGCCACTGGCTGCTGCTTCACCCTGATTCCTGAAAGTACAAGCTGTGTGGTAAACTGATTCCTCAGCTGACAAACATAACTCAGATAGGAGTTCTATTCTTAACTCGATTTATAAATCCAACCACTGGATCACAATCAATAAAAGCTTAATAATTCAGGTGTCCCTCAATTTATTCACTGGTTAGGTTCTGTAAAAACATCAGATAAAGCCACAATGAAAAATTTGCTGTAAAACTGTTGTTTATTTATGCATGTATTCCTTTTTTATCAACTGTTTATCGTACACAGGGTTGCAGAGTTCTAAAGTCACCGAAAAGCATAACAGCAGAGACGCACCACAATGTGGCAATGTACACTCTTGGCAGTTTATATAAGGTTAGGGATATATCTATAAAAAAGAAAAAATTACACTGTAAGACTTTTATGCTAACTTTTTAAATTAATCTTGCTCAAAAAATACATCAATTCCTCAAACTCCTATTCAGTGCTACTTGCTGACTGATTTATCCCATAAACACGTGCTACGCTTCCATCTTGTTACTGATCCCCCCGATATTCACAGTGAGCAGACTTGTAAACACCGAGTGTGAGTTCAGTTAATTCAAACTAAAACTCACATTCGTTTTGGGTGCATTTTACTGCCAGCTAATGACTGGATGCAGAAACACAGGTCATGTTCTTTGTGCAAAAAAATAAAGAAAAAAATGAAGAAAATAAACAATAAATAACAGAATAATGTTTTTATCTTCAGAAAGCCATACCTCAAGAACCCAGTAAGTGCGTTCTGGCTCTACATTTAAGCTGGAGAAACTCCAAAACAAGCACATTGCCACTTGTTGTTCTTGGAACAAGTAATATTTCCTTGGAAAGCAGTGGATTCACCTAACTAACCCTTTGCATCATAGTGCCCTCTTCTGAAGTGATGCTAGTTCAACACAATGGCCCCCGTAACAGAAACAATGTCCACCCCTCCTTGGAGCCGGAAACTGGGTCCTTCTACAGTGGTATTTCACCGGAGCCTGAATCTGTTAGCTCTTGTTTAGTCAGTGAATTGGTCTCCTCTGGCAGAATGATCTAAATCTCCAAGGTTCTGAGATGACGGCTATCAAATAGAAATGTGCACCGCTGCCTAAGAAATTGGCCTCCTGAAATGCTTTAACACCAGAGCTACCTCACAGTTTTGGAGTATCTGGACTATTCTTACTGAGGTGTATATATATGAAACAGGTTGACTGTTGCAGCTGAGGCATCATTAGGTGATGAGTTCAACTGCAAATTCCAGAGCCATGAATGAGGATCCTTTTCTCTGTCACTATCTAAATACGAGGTATCGTGAACCTGCCCTCAGAAAGTATTAAACATGAAAACTGTCAAGATTCCACTGAAACTGTGGGTTTCCAAGGATCTTAAAAACAAAACACCTTGTCTTATACTTAATAATGGCCTATTCCAGACTCCGTGACAACAGTCATCTTTATATGTAAATATTATAAGCGCATTCTTTGTTTGTTAGGCACAAAGCATTTTCATTTTATACAAAGGTTGCCTTGACAGAGCAAGAAAGAAAATCAACATGTGCAGCATGGGCGTCGCATTTAGCATTTAACCACTTTATGAATATTCAACAGCAACTCAAAATGACCCAAAGTGTAACTGTATAACAAAAGAAATTATATATATATATATATATATATATATATATATATATTTTTTTTTTTTAATTTTTTTTTTTTGCAGAGACAATTCCACTGTACTGTGGCAACTTGGCTGGGGAGAAAGTCTGGCACAGATTGTGCTAATTGCTGTTTCACTTGTCTTTCCTTTTATTCCCAAAATAAGGTACTGACCTGACTATTTCCAACCGCGCTGCCTCTCACTGAGCTACATCAATGCAGAGTTACAGTGTAGAAGAAAGATGGTGCGCAACGTGCAACATCCAGGCCTTCGATTTCTGCTGCCACGGTAAGGGAGCTGCGTGTGTCTGTTAGCCAGGGGGGTTAAACAGACTGTGAGTCCAGCACTCCAATGCCCTCAGGGGTGGAACTGCTTGTGAAGAGCACAGCAGCAACATCTGCAAAAACATCACCATGGATGGTGACAAAACAGCTTACAAGTTAGCTGGGTACACCTCACTATTATTATTATTATTATTATTATTATTATTATTATTATTAAGCTGACACCTTTGTACCTTTGTCCAAGGTCTGTGAGGCACCAGCAGTGCCTGCTGAGTCAGCTCATCACAGTTTTGTTTTATCCAAAGTCTTTGAAAATCTTTACCCATTTCCATCTCTCACTGGTAGCTTGAGTGGCACAAAGACAAACCTTCCTTAACAATAATCAAGGGATCTGATCAATTATCCTTTACCAGGTGTGACTGTTAACACAGCATTGATCTGCCGCTCAGTTCGCTCTTCACACCGAATTCAGGGTCATCCTTTTCTTTTTTCTTTAAATCTCTGTCTGCACCTTCTGATATGCGCTACAGCCACAGCCATTTGACAGATGGCCTAATGCCTCATTCAGATGTTGTCAAAATAAATACCCTCCAAATCTTCCTTTTGCACTTACGTTTGTTTATTTAGCTGACCTTTTTCTCAAGGGACTCGTACAATATTAGACTACTTAGGGTTAGAGTTAGGGCTACAAAGATTTAACCAAGTATATAGCGGTGCAATTTAAACTCCACCAATTCAGGGTAAAAATAAAATAATCAAAAACACTGCAGTAGGAGCTGGGATTCAACCCTGTGCCTTTGAATGCCACATGGAGTAGTACTAACCACCATGCTATCTGCTACCCCTGCTGCACCTTCTCTCCAAACGCACACCCACCTGCACAGTCTCACGTTTTTGATGGGCTCATGCAGTTGCAGCAAAGGGCTTCTGTCCTGATATTTTTCATAAGCGCTGGAAATCTGATAAGGCCACATCTATCTCCTGCTGACCTCCTCCCCACCCCCAAGGACATGGCAACGTGCGTGGTAAGATTGGGACTGAAGCTGGATGCAATAACTCGTGGAGCGCGGTGAGATTGGAGCCCGAGCCGCGTATCTGTCCGACAGTATCTCGGACGCGCAACAAGAAGGACAAGAAGGAGCGAGAGAGGTGGAAAAACCTCAGCCAGAGACAGCGATCCGTAATTCTATCTGTTATTATTTCACCAGCCCACGCTGTCTTCTGGGTTGTGTCCATCTTCAATTTAAGGTGGAGGAATAAGGGCTCATTAGAAAAACAGACCAGACAAAGTGAATCATGGGATGCATGATCATGAGCTGATTTATTTGCTGCCTGACTTTAATTTCTGTTAGTTTTTAATAGAGGATCTTGATATCTGCTGCCATGTTTCCATTAGACAGCTCATGTGTTAGTTTGGCCTTCCTCTGTTTCCTTCCCTTGTTTCATATGTACTACACATAAAGCGTGTTGATACCAGTCAAATTATTAGTGACACTGCCAACTGGTGCTGGTGGTGTAATAGGATAGGGAATGATTTCAAGTTTCACACAGTAGATTTTTTTTTGCACCATCAGAGCATCATCCCAGTGCCTCAGAGTAAGAGCATGCCTCCGATACTATTCAAGCGTACCCATCATTTCATGCAATCTCTTTGGAGATACTTTTGCAGTAGAATTGGTCATACTAAAGAGCCCAATCTCAAATTTTTGCTCTGCTGGACCTGCCCCGTCAACCAATAGTTCTGTTTCTGTCTAGGAGCAACAACAGCTCACCCACGAAGCAGTAGGCCACATAAGCTCCCGACTGGACCAAGGAGTGTCGAAGTGTGTTGCACGTCAAAATCGTCTGTCCTCGGTTGCAGCACTCACTACCAAACTACCTGTGGAACCAACGTCAGCAGATGAACTCTTCCTTGTGAGCGCCAGGAACTAGGTTTCTATGGATCACCACGCCTAATGTCCAGCATCAACCGGAGGGGTGTACAGCACATCACCACTGGAACCTGGAGTAGCATACAGTGACATTCTAGAGAACTTTGTGCTTCCAACTTTGAGGCAACAGTTTGGCGAGGGAGGGCCCTTTTCTATTTGAAGATGAGAAAGCTCCTTTGCACTCAGCGAGATCCATAAAGAAATGGTTCACTTAGTCTGCTGTGAAAGAACTTGACTGGTCTGTACGTTGTTCAGACCTGAATCCCATTGAACACATATGGAATGAACTGAAACGCAGACTGTAGGCCAGGCCCCATTGCCTAACATCAGTTTCAGACCTGTTTTGAAACTCAATGTTCAACAAGCATGTATGGGTGTGGTGTTCATGTGTCCACATACTTTTGGCCGCAATGTTTGTCTCCCAAGCAACCTACAATGTTAAGCTACTTAGAATGACACAAATATGTGTTTTTGATATTAATTTGAAGGTACTACAAGAAGTGTGTTCACTGAGTTCAAGGCAGCAACTATAACTGCTATGCCACCTGCTGGTAGCCACAGACAACAGGGACAAACTCCACACGCTTCAGTGATAAACATTTTCTTTTTGTTTACTTCTAAACCAGACTGTTTGCCTCTGAAAATCTACGTAAGGTTAAAACCACACACCCCCAGCAGTGCTATTAAGAGCAAAAAAACAAGGTTTAGGTTTAGAATTTCACTTCTTTACTGTACCTTTCACCCCACCCCTCCCGCCCGAGATCTTTGAGTTTTCCATTTATTTCCCGACGGTCAGCCCATGTCTGGCCGACGCTTTTAACTGTGCAGGAGGGTGAGCCAGCCAAGACCCAGGCAAAATCCACTCTAATGGAAGATCAAAGTGCGTGGCAGTCCTATGAAGGAGGTACAGAGATCTGAATGGACACTGAGACACAAGAAAACACATGAACTAAAGACACAGGTGTCCCTCAAATAAGCTTTAACTCTCCGTGTGTGGGAAATTCGCATCAGTGTAGGGACAGGACCCCTGTGTGCATGTGTCGCTGATACCAAGTCAATTCTGAAATGGGGGATACATGGATACATTTGTGCAAACAAATCTCATGAGTTTTCATATCTCAGATAAGGTTGACCATTTGGTTTTGCCGCATGGCAACAAGGTGAATATTGACCAGGGGGTCTGCAGCAAAAAAGAGCGCCACAAAACACTACAGAGAATAGACGCTGCCCTCCAATGCCTCCCTCGCATCTGACTGCCCACTATACTTACCCCCCCTACCAACATGAGTGTTACTGTGCCATCGCAAAGAACCAACATCTGAACGCCTGAGGGACGCACATACGCATACAGCCGTCTCCTAAATCCTGTACATAAAGGCACACCTGCAGTGCCCAACACAAACAACTCTAAAGGTGGATAGTAGTGTATAACATTTACTCCCTTAGTTGCACTTTAGTCAATTTCTGAAGACATTGTACTGCTTACAATAGTTTTGGCACCAAAACTTCCTTTTACTCAAATGCATTTATAAAGAAAAATGTTAATTGTCAGTGTCGACAACTGGCCAGCTATTTAACTTGTATTAAAGCCAACGCTTGCTGTCTAATTCTTATGTACTAAACAAACCACTGCCTCACTAGATAACTCTCTGAGTAATGCAGTTTTATGGAATTTAAAAAAACTAGACGTATAGGTTTTTTTTGTTCTTTTTGAGCATCGGAGCTCACTGGATATCTGGATTGTGATACTTTTGCGACTGGGTTTTCTTTTGCTTCTACAGGCAGAAGTAAAGTACTAGTAGTATATGACTTGTTCGCTGTTCAAACCACGCTCATGAATTTAAAAAAAAAACATTTATCATCAACTCCTCAAGTATAAACTTTTTTTTTTTTTAATTTTCATTTATGCTTTGTGGTATTGGTGCCTCAAAAGTACAGATATTGGTTCGGCCGTGGCTCAGTTTGTGTCAAGTTTGCATTTTCTCACCATGTTCGTGTGGTTTTCCTGCAGGTTCTGGAGGAATTGTGTTTCAGGTAATCTGGACAGTTGCCTGCAGTGTGTGTGTGTGTGTGTATGTGTGTGTGTGTGTGTGTGTGTGTGTATGTACTGTACGTGTCCCTAGGCTTGCGCCCCATGCTTCCAGCATGGGCTCCAAATCACCAAATCCCTGCTCTACAAGTACCACCAGTAGTGGTCTTTTATTTGTTTTGTATGCGTCTGATTTTTGACAACATCTACTTTTATTTGCAGAACAGCTTTATTGAAAATATATGCAGATCTATATTTTCCATTATTTAAAATTATATTTAAGCTGCTAGCACAGCTATTTGTTCATAAAATTAAAAAGCTTAATGTGAATCGATGTAAGTGCCCAAGATGTTTTTGATACTTTTTTATTTTTACCCAAATAAATTTTTGGATGAGTACTTGTACATTTATTTGAGCACGTATTTATAAGTAGCAGTGCTTTTCATTGGGCGCTGCTTTGGACTACTCTATCCACCTCTGACCAGCTCACACAGGCCCCTTCAGAGACACACACACGCACAGACACCACTGGGAAAGGGTGACTGGAAGGGAGCCGAGGACAGCCCGTGTCAAGATGCTTTACAGGCTTCTCCATTGCACAAATCAATAAAGTATCACTAGGCTGGTGGCCTCTCCCCGAGGACTGATAGGCCGATAGCTTCTCCTACTGACACCTTTCTCAACTCCCTCCCTGCACACCCGCCGCCTCCCACTCTCTTCTCCACACACCTCCCCCAGGTTTCTACCCTCCAGTCACTCAACAACTACATCTTCCCTTGAAATGAGTTTTAACAAACAGCTGAAACACTTTGGTCTTTCTCGTGCATCTTCACAGACCCCATGTCTCCACCACTTAATTTAGCTCTCACTTGCTCTTGCCATACCTACCATCTGCAGACCATCCCACTCCACCTCCTTCCCTTTTCATTAGGAGCTCTGTACTGTCTCGCTCCCTTTGCTTCTATTTCCCTCAAGCTATCTAATCTCTTTTAGCTTTACTAACCTTTCAAGCAGCCCATATTTCTATGCTCACTCTTCTCTGAGAAGTTTATCTTGGCTCACCAAAGATCTCTCCTGTCACTGGGGAGGGAGTTGTGAGCGTGTATGCAAACATGTGTGAGTTGAGGTTAAGGGTGTTAAACCTTATGGAAATAACCAGCTGACCACAGAATGTTCTAAAAACGATGTCCAGAATATTACAGCAGATAGATGAGGAACGCCAGGCTTGTCTACTCAACAAACCTGCGTTCTTCTAACACCAGGAATGGAAACCTGGATGTCAAGGCCCTCCTGGTGAACAGGAGCCTTCTGAGTGTGGCTTCATCAAAGAATATGGTTAATACCAGATATGATCACTAGATTTTTTTTTATTCGTGACAATTAGCGTGTCTGCTAACACGCATCTTTCATTTGTAACGCTGGAAATTACTCCATTCAGTCCCACATCTTTGCTGCATTATGGTTCTACCTTATAGCAGAATGTCTATTGCACAAACCAGGAGCTGGTATTAAAAGATCAGCTGCATTATGGCAAAATTGCATATACCAGGGCTTTGTACACTGGGGTTTACCTGTACATTTATTTTTATAACAGTATCTGCTCAGTAAATTAAAAACAAAAATGATCCTCAAATGCTAAGTGATCACAAGGACAAAGCATCACACACAATCCAACACAGATGTTGAAATGTTTCCAGAAATAGTGGTCTCCAAGACACCAGTTATCCAATTTATTAATTTTTTGTTTCCATTTAGCTGAAAGTTCTCTCAAGCAAGTTACAACATTAAGTTAGTTGATTTACCCTTTATACAGTTGGGGAATTCTTACCAGAGCAATTCCAGGTAAGCACCTTACAAATGGGTGTTGCTTTAGGCTAAACCAAGGTCCTCGGAATCCAAGATGAGAGCTCACCACCTGCTGCTCCAAGATATTTGTAAGTGGTAAAGATGCAGTTAAAGAACTAAACGTAACCCTGACTACAACCCACATTCAAGCCAAGGTTGCTGTGGCCACAATGCAGAGTACTGATCACAACATGATCCCTGCTATCAAGCTACACACAGCACAGTCGAAACCCACAGGACAACAGGTCCTCCTCAGACATATCAAAAGGCTGGCTTCTAGCATTGTTTGTCCCACACTAGAGTCAGAACAAGATAAGCCAGTATCAGCTGACCTAGTTGCTTGTTCATTGCAGCTGCTCCATGTGGCTGAAAGGCCAGAGTACGGAGCCCTGTTGTCTGCTCATGTTCTTGATCTTCTCTGTAGGAAAATTTCAGCCCTCCTTGACCAACAAACCAGGGCTTTTTGGTTCCTGTCTGGAAGGAATTTTATCACCTTTGTCTCATTGGTCTGTTCTTTTGGGACATGAGGGAGCTGGAAGTAGCACGTCGCTTAGCAGGTGGCTTAGCTGCCACCTTGTGCTCTAGGGAACCAGGTTAAACTACCACCTCTTGCTGCTGTATCTTTGATCACAGAACTTACCCTGAACTGGAACAGTAAAAATTATCCAGATATATAAATGGGTAAATCATTCTAAATACCTTAACGTTGTAAGTCACTTTGGAGCAGTGTCATCTAAAAAAGTAAATGGAAGACATAAAGACACATGGACCTTGGTCAGCATCTGCTGGGGAGGAGTGTACACTTTAATCCCTCGGTTGTGTTTTCTGGTCGGTACGTTCTCACGCAGTACACCCCTGTAGCCACCTTGACCGCCTTGAGACATTCTTGACTTTTACTGTCACTTCTTCCTTTCAACCTTCTTTTTTGTTTTAAAGAGAGAGCTTGATTCTATTGTACGTAGTATGCCTGGGCAGACCCTGTGTGAAAGTTAGCAGTGCCAGTCGGTTTCTGCGGGAACAATCAGCTAGATCCACAGGGATGAGAAGGAGCCGCTGGGAGCGGGGGTGAAGAGTTCTGTTTGATGTTTGGCACATTTTTAAAAAATTCAGCTGTCAGTTCAAAGGCTAAATGTACAAGTCTTCCAAATCTTGATCAATTCTAGGACTAACTTAGTGACATATTTCTGCTCTGGGCCCACAGGTTTGGATTGGGTAAAGCAACGTGGAGGAAGGCAGTAAGAACAGTGATATGTGTCATGAAATAGAAAAGCTGCATGAGGGGTTTCTGGCAGATGCCAGCAATACATTAACAGTAAATGGCTACATCAATTTGTAGCATACAGAGAAGTACATAATGTGTTTAATACTTGCTTTTATGGCCCCCTTGGTAAATGACGTTACAGCACTATGTGACAACTTGGTTGTAAAACTGTGCCATACTGAAAAAGATTTCATATCCTTCATTTTATCTAGCCAGGACTCAACTGACAAAACTGACAAAAAGGTATTCCGCATGAGAAAGGTATAACTAACTACCTGTCTATCCATCCTTCCATCCATCTAACTGACACAGTAGGTAGACTTCAGTGATTTGCACTTATAGTTACGCTTCTCTCAAATGAATGTGAACCAGGCCTCCAAGGCTCGTGCTCCATTGTTGCCCCGCTTGCGAAAAACAAAAAGCTGGGCACATTAGAGTGAACAAACTAATCCAACACCGAAAGACCCATTTAATGGCACGGTAAAACTGCGACAAAGCAGCCACTGAGCATACATGCTTCAGAGAGAGTCTGGCTGAAGGCTAAGAGATGAGGAAACAAAACATGTTCATTTGCTGTCTCCAGCACTTGCTTAGAATTATTTATTTAAGAAATAATTGCCACGAGACTCATTTTTATAATATTTGTTATCCCCAGGGATTCCATTCAGACTCAGCACTGCAACAATTCAGTTGTATAGCTTTAGGCAGATACCCCTGCAAATTAAAATCAATAGTAATAAATCAGCATAAAAGCCATTCAAGCAAAAATGTTCATAAATGAATGCAACGCTCATAAGCCTGAAAAAGTCCTTCAGAAATGTGTTTACATGCATAATTAGAAGATAGATCTCAAGTTATTCTCGAGAAATTAACAGTTTTAATTCTTTGCTAAAGTCATTATTTGTTGAAGAGCAGCAAAATGACAACCAGCAGTCATCCGTCTTCTTTTACTGTCTTGACCCATGTTGCTGTTTGCCACCAAAGAGCAACACATGGAGATGACAAAATGTATAGTACCTTAGGTAAGAAAGGGGAGTATCTTTCTGGAGTTTTTTTACATTAGTCATAATATTAGAAGACGTGATATGAAATGGACTTTAGGTAAAAGATGGTAGTCCTTCAACTCCTATTCCAGAAACATGTCTTGCAAAGAAGGTAAACACGGGTGTCAGTCATCACATCACTACTTCCAGAGGCCTGAGAACAACAACGAAAGCTGGGATGTGATCTGAAGCTGCAAGTCCCTAATCGGCAGGGAAGGGGGGCAGTGGGGGAACATTCAAGATCTCCAGTTGTCCAAAGAAAAGGATCCATGAATACTGCCTGAGAAACGGAAGCTAAATTATATGTTCGTGCTCAAGGCGAGACGTAATTATGCGTTGCAGGAAAAGTTGTCGAGGATGACAAAAAAAGTTTGGATTCCTCATCAGCCAGCCCATGAATATTTCATGAAGCTGCCAGTGATGCAGAACCCAAAGACACAGGGGTCCCATATGTTCGGTAAGTACTGTCTGAATCGCATGTGCATTCGCAATGAGGGGGTGGCTGACAAAGGTCTACAACGATCTGGGGAGCTGGTATCAGAGGGCCCCACGTGCCGACCAGAGCAGATCTTTCTGGAGTCTTGCCTTGTCAAGCACGCTGGGTTGTGGTGGCATTCTGTGGCCCACACAAGTGTACCACAGTGGGGCCTTTGTATGGTGGTTCTCTGGCTAGGGGCCGGAAATAAGGAGGGGTCTGGAACATTGGGCAGAACTGATAAGATTCACAACAGTCTTCAAGTTATATGCAAGAGAACAAAGAAAGGGGGTCTAAAGCATTATGTTTTTTGCATGAATGAGGTAAAGAATCCCAACAAAGGAAGATCCTCTGTGGACAAGCAGCCTTGATAACAGCTGAAAAGAGCCCAGAGTTTTCAGGCTATTATGCAGTCTGAGAAAGACTTTTGGAAAGTCCTTGTCTGAACCTAACACATACCTGCAACTTTATGCCCACCCCCCACCCACAACTGGAGAGACTGCATCTGTGAGTTGGAGCAACTAAGGGATTTCCAACAGACTATGAGAGTACACAGGAGAAACTTTAAGAAACTTTAAGGTTACACTTCTCTACAAAATGATGAATAAACTCTGAGGGTTTGTTAAAATTAAACATCTGCTCATTAGTACACAAATTATCTCTGGGTAATGATATGATATTAAGCACCAGACCATGTGATCCCAGCCTACTCACATAATCCTGTCTTCAGATCCAATAGCTCTAGTTAAAGCCCCTCTTGATGGCTTCATAAAAAGCTTATAGCTCAAGGCGTGGAGGGGGCCTCACAAATATTTTAATGAAAATGAACACCAAAAAGCATTTGTGCATGCAAGTTTTTGAGGCACATTTGATAGTTCTAACACAGTCCATTGTGCTCATTTAAAGCCCCTCGGAAACTGTTCTTCTAACAAAGCTCAAGTGGACGTTTTCTTACAAACTTCCCAGCTGTGTTTGACAGATCTACTACGTTACACTAAATTAACCTTGATATTAACATCGGGATGCGTGCTCAGAAAGATCTTTTCATCCGTTGTGTATTACGTCCAGAATATAAACGTGCAAGATGTTTATTTACAGAGTGGCACAGTAGCCAGATCAGTGAGATCAGTGATTCTGATCTCAGTCTGAAAACAGTTCATTTCGTATGGAGTATAAGTGTTCGTCTCGTGTTCATGACCTATTGCCCAAAAAACTGTTGTGTCAAAATAAAATCGGTAGAGCTTATGATAAACCACTATATCGTTACCATGGTGTCGCCATATTCTTCTTTTTCAAAGGAAAAGCTTTGTTAAAATAAGGGACCTTCAGACAGGTGGTTCCTCGGTCACTTTTTATCCCTCTTAAATGTAATTTCTGGTTAATATTATTGCAAACAAAGTCACACTTGGCACCACGCAAGACGAGGCTTAAAGAAAATCATGAAAACAGGCAGTTGGAGCTAACATTGCCTGATTTAATAATATGACAGGCTTTCTTAAAATGGAGAGCAGTAAATTAGAGTACAAATGGAAACCTCCCATTCAGCAGTATGACTGCATTTTATAAAATGAAAAAGTTTTCTGTCCGGCTTGCGGCTGCTATTACTCCAAGTTTAGAGAAAAGGATAGTACTGTGGCTAAGCCAGCTGACAAGAAATTTGATCCATCAGTTGGCAGTCAACCTTAATATCAGTAGCAGTGATTTTACTGATTTGCTTTAGAATAAAATAAAGGTGAAGAGCGTAGATGTCAAATTCAGAAATTCTGTTGGCGTGTGTGTTGTTCCCAGGCTTGGGATCATTGTACCCTATGAGTTCAGAGCAGGGAACGAACAGAAACGGATAGAAGTAATCTCCAAAAACCCTCTACAGGTCCATTAGGTGCCATCATTAAAGATTCTTAGTCAACTATATCAATGACTAACAGTTCAATTCCTGAAATCAGGCATTATCCCTGATTCTCTTAGGCCCATATTTACATTTTCCTTTACTTGACCTATAGACCTCCCTACAATCCTGTTTAAGTAGTTTTCCTTTAAACGAGATTATCTTTTGCGCATACAGCAACATCTACCTTCTACGCCACACTAGTGAATCGAGTTAAGTGTAAAACTCCGAACGGGCCAGTGTTGGAAATCCAGACCCCGATTGTGAGGCTCAGTAACATTAATTTTCACTCTTGTTGTGATGACACGTAAATCTATTTTTCCATACAACCAAAGGACACTGAGTTGTCAAAGGTAAAAATTTAGATGGATGAAAATGATCTGTTCACATAAAGCCAAACTGATATCAATCTGATTAACTTGAAGTGTTTAACTTTAATAATTAGACATTTTTTCAAAGCTTGCCCTTTAATTTTTTTTTTGATAATATTAATACTTAATACTCTAAGGGTATTTTTCTATAAAGGATATGTTATCTACAGTTCAAGTTAAATGAAAAATAGCAATTGCACTGCTCTGGGTCAGTAAAATTTAGGACAGACTTTAAAATCTTGTTCATTTTGAAATGTTCTGAAAGATTTGGCCCCTACTTATTATTGAGGAGTCATTAGTATGTATAAAGTAGGGCTCTCTGCTCGATCACAGGACGGAGGCTTTTTTGTAATTCTAGAATAAATAAATCAGGCGATGGTGGTAAACTCTGCATAAACTGTGGCCATAAACTCAAACTGCAATTGTCTGCCATCCTGCGTCAGCTGCACCCCTTCAGTCAACCCACGGGAATTCAAACTTGAGACCCGGGACGTTTCTTCGGCACACACTGATTCGGCGCCGCCACGGTCCGTCGCCGTGTGTAGGAACCATCTACAGCTCATTTGCGTATGACCGGACCTCAGCTCACCTGATGTTCGAATAACCGGACAGTCCAGTGCATCACAATATTATTTGTTAAACGTATTTTCAGGATTTTCAAAAACAAAAAATTAAATTAGCAAAAGTGGAATACAAAACCAAATGTATAAACTCCCTTTATTGTAGCATTTGATGTTATTTACTTGCATAAATCTTTTAATAATAACATTAATACAAATATTTTACTATAAAGGCAGATTTGGTGAGGAAATGTTCAAACACTGTGCCATCTTCTTTAATGGCATCTTTATCAGTTTTCCTGAAGTGTTAATCAGGGAAATGAAAGTCAAAATGTTTAAAAATGTCTTAATGTATTTAAATATCTTAACTACTTGCAAGCATACCACTCTGAACACATTACATTAAAACATTATATAGTACTGTGCAAAAGTCTTAGGCCTGCAACTTCAGTGTCTGTTGAGAAGTACAGGTAGATTCTTATCTACCATCGGTGAGGTTTCTGATTGGTCCCAAATTCATTCTGCAGCCTGAGAATGACCTCAAACACCCAATCTCAGTCATACACAACTATCTTCAGCAAAAAGAAGGAATCCTGCAACAGATGGTCTGGTCCCCACAGAGCCCTGATCTCAACATGATCAAGTCAGTCTGGGAGGACATGCAGAGACAGTCAAAGTGTGCAGAAGAACTGTGGCTGGTTCCTCAAAATGTTTGGAAGAACGTACCAAGCTCTACCTTAAACTGCATGCAAGTTTGCATAAGAGAATTGATGCTGTTTTAAGGCAAAGGGTGGTCCCACCAAATATTGATCTGACTGAGGTTTTTTGTCCACTGCACTTTTTAGAAGGTTTATTGATTAATAAGTATTCGTGGCATTATTTTTGGAACCATCCTCGCTTTATAGCATTTTTCCCACAGGTGCCTAAGACTTTTGCAAAGTACTGTATATACATATAACATGATTACTCTCATATGAAAAATCAAGTGTGTGATATTAGAATAGTGAATATAGCTGAATTAGCTGTTTGGCAGGAAAGAGTGGGTTTACTACAGTCCCTAACTTTGGCAGATTTGCATACTAATAATAAGAAGAAGAAGAAGAAGAAGAAGAAAAAGAAGACGATGACGATGATGATCAAGAACAAGAATAACCAAAAGAAGAACAAGACAGTCGAGAAGATGAAATTTATTAAATAACATATGTCGTTTAGCTTGAAGCACAGACAACTGTGCAGCGGCTTGGAACCTCACATATTACAGACAGGTGGAGGACGTTGAGCTCAAAACTGGCACATGTAGAAGCCATGGGTTCATCTACAGCTTTTTCACCTTCTCCTTGCTGTTTTTCCACCTTCTGCACTCATTAGAAAAACGCATGGCAGCATTTACCGCATGCAATCCCTATCTGCCAGCTCTTTGGTACCACAGTTATCTTTTCGTTAAAAAGCAGCACTAAACACTTCTCAGAGAAGCTCCAGCTGGCAAAAAGTTTGAAAATCAGACGACGACTGTACGAAGGTAAAGACTGAAGGAAGAAAACACAATTCTAAAATTTTCTGTTGTCCCAGATAGTTCCAAAAACGTTTTTTTTTTTTTTTTTGTCTTGGTTTTGTTTAACCTCCTATTGATTTTGCTTCCCTGCTACAAAGACTGTGAATTATTTCTTCCCTTCTGCAAAGGTGCAGTCACACACTACTGTCCCTTGCTGGGCTTGGAAATAAGCACGGGGAAATAAACAGCAGCACAAAGAGCCAGACCTGTTGTCACTCTTAAATCTCCCCCCAAAACAACGGCAGGAGACGTGTGGCATTCGCCGCGCCGCCAGGTAATTACGAGGCGGGTGGAGAGTCTGTCTCCCGCAGCTCTTTTGCCTGACCTGATTCGGTTTGCTCCCGCAGTTCGCTGCACCCCGAGGGAATTAATCACTCGTACGTGAAAACAGTTCTGCTCCAACACCAAGTTCAGCACACAGAGCGAGCGTGCGTCTCACGGCAGCTCCGTGTTGCAGTTATGGCTCAGTGTCTTGTTTTTCGCTTGCAGACGAATTACTACTCACGTGTTTTCGCCGGTCCTTGTGAAAACCACGGCCCGGTTGCCTCGCACGGGCGGCACAGCACAGCGCAGCACGCCTGCTTAGGCTTGCGGGTTCGTTCCCTGCTCCCTGTCTCTGAGTGGGTTTCCTCCAGCAGCTCCAGTTTCCTCCCAAGATCCAACGACATGTGTTTCACGTGAATTGGTCACCATAAATAAATGTGCGCTTTATATGTTACATGGCCTTGGTGTATGAATGGGTGAGTTACCGTAGGGAGTTGAGTGTAGTGTATCTAGCAGTGTAGGACACCTTGGACAAACATATTGGCTAAATACTGTTAACAGTTACTGTAAATCACATTGGGGAAGAAAGCATCTGCTGAATGAATAATCACATATGTGTATGACTATTGTCACCACTGCCGGGTCTGACCACCTCCTCCATCCATCAGCTTCCAAAGGCCACTTTTCCAACTAAAGCTGCAGAGATCCACAGCCAGTATAGCGGTACCTCGTGATACAGGCATTCAAGTTGTGTATTTTTGGAGTTACTGCCCTGTTCATTAATTTTTACTGTATTTTGTTCACTGTTCTATTTTCAGAACTTTCTGCCTTTTGCCAAGTGACCTGCGTTTCCGTGTCCAGCAGTTAGCTGGCAGCAAATTAGAAACACAATAGGTATGGCGGTCCACCTTCATTTAACTCACTTCCACAGTGTTTACAGCTCATTTCTGGTTTCCCTCGACGATAATAAGGTGATACAACATTGCATATAGCAGTGAGAGCTCAACAGTTTTCACAGAATTCAGGGAGAAAATGTATATTTATTTTCGGCCATTTAAACTAAATTTAAATTAAACTAGCTTTAATTTAATTTGACTCAGGGTTTAAAACATAAAAATAACTTTTATTTACTACAGTTATGCTCAATTTTTAAAAATAGCTTTATGTTTAAATAAACTGAGGAACATCTGTTTTTATTAAGCTTTTATTGATTGAAACTTGTTGGTAAAACTCACTTTATAGACTTCCAGTCCCAGTAGGGTAAGATGAGGACCCAGTGTACCTGGAATCATGGACTATCAAGCTGCATACAAGCTGGACACCAGGACATCGCAGGCCAGTCAAACCCACAGGTTCACGTCCTCAGGCAATGTAGCATGCTAGTTTACATGACAGCCGACCCCAAGTACAGCGGCAGAGAGCAGGCAGACCTGTGTTCTGATCCTGTATTCAAACCTGCAGCTCTGGAGCTCTGAGGGAACAACACTACCTACAGAATGAGTGTGTTTTTCATGGCGTAACATATCACGCACAAGCGTGAAAGATGCTGTACAATGCATACCGACATTGTGTTACACTTTCAGGGTTGAAGAAAGAGGGTTCAAATCCCGTGATGCACCTTTTCCCCCAAATACATAAACTTAACAACGCAGTGATTCAGTGAAGTGGCAGCAGGTGGCGCACTGGTTAGTGCTGCTTGCTCACTTTCAAAGGACCCAAGTCTGAAGTCTGAGTCTGAACCCTCCTGTTGCAGGACCCTTAAGCGAGGTATTTACCCTGAATTGCTCCAGCAAAAATTACTCAGCTGTAGAAAGAGGTAAAATATTGTAAAGAGCATAAAACTGTAAGTTGCTTAGGAGAAAAGTGCCAGCTAAGGATGTGAACGTAGTTAATTCTGGATGTGTCGCCTGATGTGACAAGACCACTCTATCCAGACCTTTCGTTTTATTACAATTAATAAACCTAATCCTCATACACTTTTTTCCTTAAGAATCTCAAATTCTAAGCTAGGAATTCAGCGGAAATTCTCCTTGTCTGTCTCCTACCATCTCCTGCTCCGTCTCCCTCCCTTTCAGTCTGTGTCTCTCTGCTCTTTCATCTCCATCTTACACTTAAAAAGATCAGCAACTGTCAAATGATGAAATTCTAAAGGGGGCTGCTGTTATTACATCGCTCGCTTCTCCTTCTCCAGCATACTTTTTCCAGCTAGGTTTGAAAACTACATGTGAAATATCCAGCCTTTAAGGCTTCAGACTAATTTCTGTCTCTGCACCGCAGGCCATTCTCATGATGCAAGCAGGCCATCAGTAAACAATACAAGTAACCTGCATCACAGCACAAGAAGAAACTGTTGATATGGCACTGGAGGCTGGGGGGGGGGGGCAATATATTTTCTTTGGCAGAACAGCTATTATTTATTGTGCCTTTTCTCGTATGAACTCAAATAACACAATATATATGATGCTAAAAACAGCCGGGAACACTGGGTCAGAGGGTAGCACTGTCTCCACTGAGGCTTTCCTTTCTTCTCAGCTCTTTGGCTGTGGATCTCAATCTCGTGCCAGCTCTGTCTGTGTAGTTTCCACGCTTTGCATGATTTCTTCATGTGTTTCAAACGTAACAATGAACTAACACCAGAGTGTGTTTGTTGGTATGCGTGAGCGTCCTTGGTGTCCCCGGCTCGGCACCGCCGTTCCCCAGGTCTGAAGGGCACCCGAAGACCTTAGCAGAAGGGATTTTGCTTACTGGGTATGAAAGACTTTTACATCCATATCTGGTGTGTCCAGGCTGTCTAAGGAGCTAAGAAGGAGGGAGGTGGGAAGGTCCAATGTGTCTATCTTAACCCTTCACAAGCCCTGGTGGGGCCTTAATAACAGTTTGCAGAGAATCAGCCAGGCCAGGAATGTGGTGTATCTACAAAGAGTTTCTCTCACTATTTCTCCTCTCTTCACTTTTTCTCACCCTCTCTTTATCGCTCTTGCTCATCCTCTCTCACTCCCAGACTCTCTCATTCCCCTATTCCCATCCCAGAACTACAGTTGAGGCATCAATCATGGGAGCCTGGACACATTAATGGACTAGTCTCGGGGA
This sequence comes from Arapaima gigas, assembly GCA_900497675.1. Classification (NCBI taxonomy): domain Eukaryota; kingdom Metazoa; phylum Chordata; class Actinopteri; order Osteoglossiformes; family Osteoglossidae; genus Arapaima; species Arapaima gigas. Next base: position 53,662 of record UFQX01001247.1, on the reverse strand, counting down.
ATTACGCAGCCGGACAGAGAATTTGCTCTGGGCTTCACTTGGCATTACTATCAATAGCTTGACATGAGGAGAGTCACTGAGAAAGACCAGCAGTCACGCTGTACTGAGGTCAGCGTGCAGGAAAACACACGCTCTCATACACACATGGTGACACAGAAACGCATGTGCATGTGTAAAGGATGTTTCTCCCGATCACGATTATATCTGCATCCTTTTGGTCCCTATCAGTCCACACAAAATGGCCACAGACACCCGAGTTGTCTTCCATCCTCACACAATATTACCGCAGGATATGGGATACGGAGTTGAGAAGAACAATGTGAATTTTACAGTACAAGTAGTNTGTGTAAAGGATGTTTCTCCCGATCACGATTATATCTGCATCCTTTTGGTCCCTATCAGTCCACACAAAATGGCCATAGACACCCGAGTTGTCTTCCATCCTCACACAATATTACCGCAGGATATGGGATACGGAGTTGAGAAGAACAATGTGAATTTTACAGTACAAGTAGTAAAAGTTTACCTCCAGGCGGAGGTAGGGATGTGACGTTATTTATACACTCTTTCATAAGATTAGACATGGCTCCCTCTGCCCCCCTCCCCTGAATCCCACACCGCCATCCATTGAGCACTTGCTTCACAGCTGCTCCACGATCATCTGACATCTGAGAAACACTCATCCTTTCTCTTCGTTGTGCTTTTCAGTGAAATTTCCAACTATGACGGCATTTCAAAGGCACCGCTCACATATACTGACACACACGGCAACCTAGTGCTTGTCGGATCCCAGTTCACTGCGGGTCAGCCAGCCAGCAACACCTTCTTTACTTCGGATGGAGATGTGATACGGCGAAAAAGAAAAGGTTGAAACTGAGGTTGTTCCCGTCTATTTTCCGGTTAAACCACAACCCAAATTCTTTTTGGAGGCACTTGTGGAACATAGGATGATTACCCTGACATACTTGGCAAAAAAATTCATTTCCATGCTTTGGTGTACACCAGCAGTTCCCTCTGCAAATATAAGGATGACTGAATTGTTTAATTTACGTACATTTGAAAAATGAATATTCGATCTGCACGGTAATTCAGCTGATTTCTGGAATGCCCGGACACCCTTCGTGGAACTTATTAGATAGTGCTACATGATCATACCTGTGAACTACCGCAACCTTCTGACCTTCAGCCTTTGCTCTATGTACAGTGCATAGATGTATTTGCAGCTTCGTGTCGTACGGTTTCTGCTTAAGAGTTGCTGTGATGCGATTCCATTAGCAGAATCAATGACAAAGGCAATGCAACGCAAAAGAAGATGTTGGGTGGTAGGGCCCCGGTGGGCAAACTGGAAACTCCTGCAGAAAGTGTGGAAGGAGGGAACTGTGGAGGAGCAAGTGAAGGAGCTAAACTGCACGAAATACACACCACACCGGCTCCAACAAGAGAACGGCCATTGTCATTCCAAACACTGTTTAGTTGTTCTCAACAAAGAGGCCTTTTGTGGTTTCAGTGGGATTTTGTTTTTAAATGAGATAAAAAAAAGAAACATTCCACAGAGTATGAAACGCCTCTGAAGAACTGGATTGTTTTTTACAGCCTGGTGGAGACCAGGTTAAAAAAAAAAAATTTTCAGAGCACTAGTTTTTCTGTTCCAGTCATCTGTTTTTTCACTATTTGCCTTGTGCCTTTATATTTACTGACTTTATTTTTATTTATTTAGCTGAAACTTTCCTCCAAAGCAACCTGTATTGTGAAGCAAAACTTCAACCATTCACACAGCTGGATTATTTTTATATTATCACCTGAACATAAGTATCTTGATCGAGACACTATAGCAAGAGGTGGGATTCAAACTAACCTCTAGGCCACCAGCTGAGCCACGTGAGCCATTCACAGGTCTCCATTTTCACTTGAGGCTTCCGGTATCTGTTGAAGCACCTCAAACAAAGTACCACCCTGGACTGGAACCAGCAATGATAAGGACTCAGATCCGTGTCTCCTTTCCAATATCAGAAAGGACTGCTTGCTTTTTAGAGAGAAGAAAGTTGTACAGTTTCTTACAGTGTCACCTTAGGACAGAAATTTTCTGGAAAAATCACAATCACATCTATAATCCATAACCATAAATCAGGAAGCAACTGAATCTTCAATTCACACCGGTTTTTTCCATCCACAATCAGCAACCGTTACGATTTCAGAACACCGAGCTTACGTTTTCTCTGGGAGTCCTCATCATTTTACGGGGCTTCTTAAAATGAACCAACGACATTTCGACCTTATCTGGCCTTGGACACGTGAAATCCCCCATGGGAACCGCCACTCCACGCATCTCAACACACCACACAACCGCTTACAAGTGCAACAGGCAGAGGAAGACGAGGAAGAAGAAGACCTGATATGATGCAGCTGCACAACATGCAGATCTGTGTTGGGCTGCAGAAAACAATGCCCCCCTCACATAAACTTGGCATTCCTCCGTACATGTAAACAAAGAATTATATGTATATTTTTAAGCCCCCGGTGACTCTGCTTTGAAGAGCCTTTCCCGTGGCTTCCCAGGGTGAAGAGGGTTAAACACGATTATGGACCATGGAAAACAGGATTATCCACGCCCAGCTTTCTAATTAATTGTCTGGGTACCCGGCCAATAAATCCCGGTTATCTCGCCCTCTAATCGCATCTGGAGATAGTGTAGCTCCAACTGCTGGAATTTTAAGCAGGCCAGACCAGCTAATGAAGCCCACAGAATGCGGGGCCAGATCCCCTTTGTTGTTCCTCGGTTAATTGAATTAAAGAGATAGTCGCTGCACATTTCATTACAAGAATCTTTCCGGGATGTCAGAGCGGCCCCTTAATTGCTTTCCTATACTTCTGACATAAGTTGGGAATTCTTGAAAAAAGTTGCATTTTTTTTTTGTTTTTTTTTTCCCAGCGTGATGCCCTCAGCGAGCCCCGTGTTGCCGGTCACTGCTGAAGTCCTGGCATGTGGTCCAAAATTAGTCCTTTTTTCCCCACGGAGGATTTTTTTTTTTTTCTGTTTCGGTTAACTGACTGATGGCGATTCGCAAGGCTTCTTGCAAAGGGAAGACAAGGCACTTGGCAGGCAGCAAGGGGTGGGCATTATTAGCACTAATGCTGGCCAACGGTGAACCCTGCGGTCACTTCACGCTCTGTCAGTCGGCCATAGGCGGCAGTCGCGGCACCGCCTGGACGTGCGTTGGCGGTACATGCAGACACGAGTTCCCCCAGCCCCGGACAGACAGCTTCCTTCAGCCTAAGCGGTGGGACACAGCAATGTGCCACAGTGGACCCCAGCCCAGGAGTCTGGATCCCATCGCCACGGTGGAGCTCACGTAAACCTACATTAGCGAAAAACATGCGTGGGTGTGTGGCCCAAGACCAGCTCAGGGACAGCTCTGCCAGTTCATCTCAGTGTCTCACCACAAACGGGTATGCAGTAGGCTGGAGGGTGGGTAGGGCAGAAGACAAGATGGGTAGGGTAGAAGACAGGGTAGACTCAGGAAGTCTATGCAAGCAAGGCTCCACCGTGACAGAAGTAGAAGGACCAAACATGCCAAGAGGTACATTCAGGCTGCCTTTTGTTTAGAAGTTAATGCAACGTGAAGATCCAGCAGCTTCAGAACACACTGGCAGCAACACGTGAAGGACAAGCAGACACAGGTTGAACCCCTATCACAAGCAACGGGTCAGTAGGATGAACAGGTTGAGCCTGTCCAGCCCAGCACAAAGCAGCAAGGCAGAAGCCACCTGGTTGTGGAATCACATGCTGGGCCCCTTCAGCCCTCTTATAAATATTTACTCAAGGAGACCGACTAATATCCGGCCATTTTGAGTCCAAACTCTCAGAACGTGGGGGATTGGGACAAAGCCATCTTTCTTCTTTTCTCAGCTAAGAAAAGTGACAAAAAAGAAAGCAATTTTAGTTCTCCCCAAGCTGTGATTATAGCTGTCGCTTCTGCACTTCTTTGAAATGTGGGCACCCTAAGCAGCAGGTTGGGATGCCGGAGACGCCTGAACAGATCATGAGCTGCTTTAGCCAAGATCTCGCATTCGTGTTCTCCGTTCTCAGCTTGCAAAAACATAAATGCGCACACTCACATGCACATATACACACTGACAACTTACAGCAAGTGCTGGCAACTGAAGGCAGCTGCTTGCATTGCTTATCTGGGTTTATTCCAGCATATCTCTGCGTGTGTGTGTGTGTGTGTGTGTGTGTGTGTGTGTGTGTGTGTGTGTGTGTCTGCACGTGTGTGTGAGCGTGCCGTAAAACCTGTTTTACATTTTCCCATATTAACACTACTTATGCTTGAGCAAATTACATCCGACATTTCCCACTGCACAATCCCCGGCAGGCATCTGTAGGAGGAGCTAGGGCTCTCTCCTTGGAGAGCGAGCAACTTAAGCGCAGCTACAGCGCTGCACAGGACAAACAGGAAGAGAGCGGGTGACACTGCTGTGTAGGTTGGGACGGGTCCGTGTGTAATGGAGGCCGCCAAGGGATAGGCAACCTGGTGAACTTTTTACCTAGAGCCTTAACTCCCATGCAGAAGATGGGGAAAGGCAGGAGGCTGCAGGAGGTGAAGGTAACTCAAGGAGGGATTAAGCTGGTCTTCCTTGGGGGGACATAGATTCGATTGTTCGAAAGGGAGGCGGAGAATTTCAGGAAGAGGAAAGCGCTGCTCAGCGATGCGAAAAACGTGAAAGACAAATTTGACGCTTAAAAAAAAAAATCACTGAAAAGAGAATTAAGTGCTTATATTGATCTAAAGGAACACAAACCATTGTAAACACTGTTCAAAAATGCTTTAGTTATAAGAATCAAATCTGGGATTATTGTGTATGAGAGGAACACTGTGGTGTCTAGACTTCACACCTCAACAGACCTGCTGTCTAACATCACCGTGCTAATGATCATTCCTATATTCATCTCAACATGAAAGGGGGACCAGTGTTAATGAGACCACCAACCCTCTTTTTCATCTGCAGCAACACTGCTTTTTCATCTTAGCGGTTAGTCCCGCGTGCCGTGCGATCGACCTGTGTCCGCTTTTCAGCATCCTCAGCTACTGCTTCCACCCTGCAGTCATGACTGTGTTGTTTGGATGTGTATGTATCTGTGTCACCCACCCACCCCCCCGCACGGAAACTCGTTTCACTCCCACTTCACCGTGTTTTTGTCTGTCCTAACTGTTTTCCACTAGCTGCCTGGGCAACTCCTTTTAATGCGCCTCATACGAATTAGACCGTTGTGTTTGCGCAGTGGGTCTAAACTAGATGTGTTTTGAGGCCCTTCTTGAATATTGAGAGGGATCAATTCTAGTGCATCTACTAGCCCTTTTCCATTCCATTCCATCATCTGGCTCTGTCTCTCAAGGTTGCCCTGCAACCCTGGGGCTCCGGTGAGGCACGCGAGGACCAGGTAAGAAAAATAGAGGTCAAGAAGAGTTAAAGAGGGGCGAGGGCGAAGGCAAAGTTCTTAGATGTAGAGTTAACCAAAAATAGACTAATTTACTTGTAGAGTCACGATCTGACTTACAACGGGGTTCCATTCCGACGACCAGTAGCTAAGTCAGATTTCACCGTATACATAGCATATTTCATCAAAAAAAGCTTCTAGTCTCGGCCAGGATGGTGCTCAGGCTGAAGGGCCCGCGTTTTTGTGTTTGGTCTTCGATTCATGTCACCAAGATCTTCTCCATTTCGTGTATCGGACCTTCTCTCTGCTTTGCCAAAATCATTGATCTCATTGACACGGAACCTCTTACAGCCTCCTGTACTGGTCCTTTGTCTTTGAGGATGTTTGACATTGTCGAGTGTGACAATCCTAACCCGCGTGACAGCCCCGATTCCAATATGTTTTATGTTTAACTTCAAATAAATTGGGGTTCTCTTCTATTTGCTTTCACCAGCACATTCACTTTCTCTTTTAGAAGCCCTGTTTAAAGCCATAATTTTAAAAAATTAGGGTGATTTTGGATTGTTTGTTTTAAGTTATTTAAAGTTCATTCGCTTGCCCTTGCTTTTCACAGCTTCCCGGCAGCGTTGCATTCGGGTCACTTCACAACAGAGTGTCGCGACTCAAAAAAAAACGTTGTGTATAAATCAGCCGACCATCGAGAGTACAGACAGTTGTAAGTTGCGTGCTGACTGTTATTTAGATGTACTACTGCATGCATAATATACCAGCAGTTTTACCAGCAGGACTACAGCGCACTGAATGGGTACGCTGGGCCAGGCATACATTTGTATTCATAACAATTTCCCGTAGCCCGATTAAAAATGGATCTTGCAGCGTACACTCAGATGGATATGTATCTTCATTCAGTAGTACTTTGTCATGTTTAGATTACAAATAAAACGTTACGGGCATTTGAGGGGTTCAAATAACAGTAGCATACAGGCATTTAACAGACAAAGGTAAACATAAAGAGTAGCCCAGACATAAATGTTTAAATATCAGTATAAAGTGTACAGTATAAAACGCACGTCGCGAATTACAAAAACGGTGGTCCGAGTCCTCTCCAGCATCGCCGAAACTGTCAAAATGTCCTCCTTCAGCATCGCTGTGGAACGGCTCAGCGATTTCTGCACGATTGCTGTTTTTAGGTGCAAACCATATAACTTAAACTCAACAGCTTTGTTGTTGCCAGCGTTTTAGGCTTATTGTAAATCTTTTGTCATCAACTAAAAAAACCTACAAATACAGGCAACACATTATACATTAGACTATATGCAGATGCTTTATTATATATGGTGCATCGCGTATAAGTCGCAACAGCCCGCAAGGGGACAAAAACCTGCCACTCATTGTGCAAAAAATACAACACTTTACTCATTCCAGGGTCCTATGTCACTACGTTGTAGTTTGTGTGCTGCTGTAGCTTCGTGCGATTTCCTTTGGGATTAATAAAGCTCTTATCCATCTATTCGACATCTTTGTTCACAAAAGCCTACAGAGTTAGACAATCGTCCTTGCAACGTGTTACCTATTTATAAATCTGTGCATTGTTACTGTATCAATTCAGGGTAAGTACCTTGGTGAAAAGTACTATAGCATGAGGAGGATTCAAACCCAGGACCTTAACATTGGTGACCCAAACACTACTCTACCTACTGTCGCCATGTAAGGGAGCAAATAAATATAAGGATCAGCAAAATAATCACATGCATTTGTAAATAGTAAATAGTCCACCCTCACAATATTGTTTAATAACAGCAACAAGTAAAATTTTGACCTTTTCCACCTTGCTGTCTTTCAGTGGATCTCCCTTTAAAAGTTCCCTCAATTGCTGCCTCTTGTACCTGAAACATTCCTCCTCTCTTTTTTATATTTACTTCACTTCCATATTCTTCACCCAGAGGAGGTGCCATTGTGGAGGTTTCCACCTTTTCGAGAACATCATGGGGCTTAGAGAGGGCTCACCCCCTCGTGAATTCAACGCGAAGCGAGACTCGGTGTCTCGGTGGATCGCAAGGCCAAAGTGTAACATTGTCGACATACTTTCCTCAGCAAGGTACTTGGGCTTCTCACTTCACCTTTTGGCTTCAAAGACTGTTTCATTTTCTCTCCTCTTTTTTCCTACTGCTATTAAGGGTCATGAAAGCATATTCATTCCCTCTGAACCATCATAAAATCCCATTTTAACGGAAATGTGCTCATTGTGAGTATTGATGGAGAATAATAAAGTGTGATAAAGCCTGGTTGTCTCATTACCAGCAGCCCGTCATTCCAGTGCTGGGGTCGGATGAGGCCAGGTGAGAGTGGGGTTAATGCTGGCCTGACAGGTCGAATGGCCCCTGAGGGAAGGGGGGGCAGCAGACAGTCATCCAACCAAAAGCTTCGTGAAGGCCTCCAGGTCTACTTAGTCTGGCCCACCTGCACTGTGGATACCTTCAAAAGAACCGTTCACATCTTTTGATGGAGACTCTCAAGACACCCAGACCTCTGCTAAAGCTAAACTCTTAAGGTACATCTTACACGGTGCAAGTAGTATAGAAACTTGCCTTAAACCAAAAAATAAACTGTAACTTTAAGTCAACAGAGGCAGTAATATTTTATCCTTTTTTCATTTTTTGTGAAGCCTTTTGTGAAAACACCTAGAGAGTGTGATCTGTCATTTAGGAATTTTGTTCTGTGCACGACATCATATATTCCTAAACAAATGATGTCACTCAAGAATTCTGTTTTGCATCTTACTCATGTTGTTTAGTCAGCCTTTGCCTAGCGTTTGAGTTACCCTCTGAGGGCGGGCTTCGACCTGTGGGTAGCTGGGTGAAAGTTTCACTATTAGAACTGCCTTCCATCACAGTGGCAAAGCAAGCCACTAACAGTAGTTTGCTGAAGCTGGAGAGCAGTGCAGCTCTGTAGCCCTGCCCCTTCAACCCCCCCCAGGGACCACAGGCCCTGCTTGCAGGGAGTCCTGTTGCAGCCATGCCCACTTGACATAATAAATTGCTTATTGTGTATAATTCAAATAGCCATCCATCTCCAGGGAAGCATTCAGCTTACATCAGGCTTTTCACATTTATTATCATATCAGTTAAGGCGATTATATGCAAATGACTCCACCTAGCCACAGCACCTACATATCAATTACTGTGACAGTGAGGTGAGCGTGAGACGAGTTATTATGCTAATCGGCCCAGAAATAGAATGCACCTGTGTGAGACAGTAAGCAAGCAGGAGCTTTGAGAGAAGACTATGCTCTCTATGGCCAGCCATTCCCCCATATCACCCCATTATTCTCCACCCCATCGCTACCCCATCGTCTGTACGCTCTTCTGGCACTTTACACAAGCCGTGACTGATGCACTGTCCGGACGCCAACCCAATTATATCTTATATCTTAATCCAATATTTTTTCAAGGGACAGCATATGAATAAATAATCTGGCTGCCTTTCATTGTCCTCCCTCCGTTCTGACACACAGGTATACAATTAGAACATAAACAACCTTCCTACAGACTGGATGGTCTGATTCCTGGGTGGGCAGATGAAGGTTGTAATTGTATTTTTTTTTTTTTAACAGTAAAAGGGATTGAGTTTGTTTGTGTAACGTTAACCACCTTGGCCATGCACACTCACAGAAGAGGGTAAACACACACTGACCCCCACAGCTAAATGCCTCAAGCTAAACAACAGAGAAAATGCGAGGTCACTCCAAGAGGCCTGTGCATGGGTGTTAGTGTGTGTCAGTGTTTTGCATGACTGGGTGTCCACGGGCATGGGCATCTGCTTGTGTTATTGAGTATATGTGATTGTGGCATGGAAGGCAGAGTAGACACATGAAAACTTTATTGATCACAGGTCTCATGTCTATACACACTACATTACTCACCAACACATACATCCCCCCCCCCCCGCACACTCCCACTGACACCAATGCATGTCTAGGCACCTGGTTTACCTGAAAATCCACAACATATCCCTTGGCATCCAGCTGTCCTGACACCCTACCAAACCCTACCTGGCTTTAAAGTTCAAATAAATTTAACATTGGTCAAAACCAGATCCTGCATCCTGCCTCCTCTTGTCCCCCAAACCAGTGCATAGTGATTTCTTCTGTGTGTGTGTGTGTGTGTGTGTGTGTGTGTGTGTGTGTGGCAGGAGGTATCCTTGACCACAAAAAGGCTTTGATCAGTGTGCAGAAGGGGTTGGAAACAGTACTCTGGAGCACTGCGGCGCCCATGCTCATCTGCACCTTGCACTGATAAAAAGCGGCCTGGAGATTCGATTCCTGGGGGAGACCAGATACTCCACTCAATTCTAGCAGCTCAGGTCCAGCCATAAAAATGAGAAGCAAAGTAATTTACTGTAGATATAGATGCTTCCATGACACATGAATAATGCACACTATGTTTTAACCTGCAGGAAACAAAACACAGGAATGGCTTGCCTTGAAATAATGAGGTGTATTTTCAAAACAAATTAGAGTGCAATCGAGAATACGTTCTCATTTGGGGTGTGGAGTTTCCAGATGTATACAGTATCAGTGGGGAATTACTGCATAATAGGTGGCAGTGTGTCAGGTCTGAAGATGGTAACATACCAAAGGATAAATGGGGCTGGCAACGAAACAGCCATCCTCATTATACAGTGCGCTCCAGAACCTTCAGTTATTGCCAATCTGAAAGAAGGTGGACGAGAACTTCCCATCCAACGTGGAGGCTGTCACTCACTGGTCCCTGCATGTCTCCAGGGCTTCCACATGCACACAACCCTGCAGAGCAACCGTCATTTCTGTCTTGCAGCTCCATCTCACGGAGCCACCAGATGAGTGACGGGAAGACCCTCTGGTGTCTCGCAGTGGTGACGTTGGTAATTAGGGCTTTGAGCAGCACTGTCACACACCACCTGCAGCTGGGGGGTCTTTAGTCAAAGGATGCTGAGAATCCAGGAGCATCAACACCATCAGCCCAGGAGGCAAACCACCTCTGCCCACCTCTGACTGTGCTGGCCTGCTTATCTTATTCCACAAGAAACCCTTTCTAATCCACTTAAGAAATAATACATTACCGGAGAATGATGAACAACGATGATTAATGCCAACTTACGTGAGGAGGCAGCACTCTGTTCATTTTGTACATTGGTTTATTTGTGTTGCTGACACAGAATGTGCCAGACGCCCAGGGCTGTCCCGTTAACCAAGGGGAAAATGAACATTCTTCCTCTGGTGCCCCTTGCTTGATTATCAGCGGGGTCACCAGAGCCTGGTGGCCCATCCGCTCCCGCCCCCCACCTTCAACGCAGGCCTCCAAATGCTCACTTCCCAGTCATGCATGAACAAAAAGCACAATAATAGTAACGGATTGCATTTACACTCTGCTTTCCATCCACATATTCCGAAGCATTTTTCATCATATTCTGGAGGATGTTTTAGCTCCAACACCCCTATTTGTGTGGCACACATCTGGATGGAAGTGCTGTAGCCAGTTTGTAAGAGAATGCTAACCGCACAGCTGTTTGGCCGATAAAGTAAAGCGATTATTCATTTAATTATTAGAGCAGCTTTTCTTCCCAAATACGGAAATAACGGTACGGAAAAAGCACACCGATGTGCTCTACAAATCCAACTTCCTTGCCCCCTTTCTTCTGACCATGGCCATCAGGGTGAGATTGATGCAGCAGGATTAAGGCTCATACTGTGTCCCTTTTACATCTCTGTTATCATGTTAAAAGACAACCTGACAGAAAGGTCTCTCTGCCGCCTAGATGAAGTGACATTAATTGCACAGAAAGTGCCCGTGGAGGACGCGATGGGGGTGGTATTACCACGCCGGTGGCGCGTCCTGCCATTCATTAGCGTGGGGTCATGAGAACGACAGTCATTTGTAATACCGGAGAGGTATAACGCTCCGGTTCAGGTCCCTGGATGCAGCTGCACACCAAGAGGTCGCGCCAGGTTAATGAGGAACAACCCTTTCTCTCTCATAGGTATACATCATTTCCCTTAACAGAATCCTTAATCTAGAGCATATTACAATTACTTTCACATTTATTTATTTCGCTTCACTTTATTTATTTAGTCCTAATTTACCTATTAAACAGCTGAGCAATTTTCACTGTAAGAATTTAAAATGAGCACCATGCTCCAGGGATCTACAGCATGATGTGGGATCTGAACTTGGGTCCTTTGCGTTGAAGGCAGCAGCAGATTAACTGTATAAACAGGTCAACCTGTAAAGAGCTTTGATTAAAGGCTTTGAAGGCACCAGATTATAATAACTGGAGGTGGATCCAACTGTTTTTTCACTCCGATTCTTCAAGGACTTGAACCTGCAACCTTTGGGCCACGCATCAGGTTTTGTATGACACCCCACGCTCACGTAGCTCAATGAATGAATAAGACTCTGGTGGCCCACGAGTGAGAAATGTGAAGTAACTCAGATGCTAGACTAGATGTTGACAAGAGGGACACATATGAAAGGTTTTCATCGCAAAGTTGCATTCAAGTCTGAGTTGGCCTTCGGGCAGGAAACGCAGCGTGTGGCATTTCGCTAAAAGTACGACAGTCCTTGTGGACTGCCGAGAAGAAAAAAACGACCACGAATGTCTTTTTGCGAGCATCCGAACGCTTTTCCTCCTCGTGAGATGTGGCGTTTTTATAAAATGGAACAAATTTAGGATATTTCCAGTCCACTGGACTCGTAATTAAAGATAGACTTTAATATACTTTGAAATTAAAAGCCCAACTGGAAGGAAATGGTATGGAACTGAGCAAGTATCACAAGTAAGGCACCTTTCCTGAGGTTCCAAGCTATGTCACCTCAGCTCTGTGTACGAGCAGCACGGCACCAAGACTCTGGGTCTCATACACTGGATTTAATTTCAATATTCCTCATTACAAAGAGAAGTTCTGTTGTTTTTCCCTTCATTGCTGTGCAATGAAACAAATGACCCAGGAGGTAGATTAAACTTGTTTCCAATTAAATTAAATCTAAGGGTAGATAAAAATCAAGAGTTTAATTAACAAAGTGTTTATTTGGCCACATTGCTGTTTTTTTGTCACGCATGCTATTTTGTTGTCATCTATGTAAGCACACGGAGAGATTTATCTACGTAAGTCGTGTAAATGTCTTGGCTTTACGTTTCCAGAAAGTTCCAACCACATACCACATTCGGCAACCCTCCTCGCTGTAATGGAAACTAATACTCAGCGCAATGAAATATGTCAGCCTCTGACCAAGGCGACGTACAACGTTAGATCATCTGCTTTGCAATGATTAACTATTTACAGACGTGGCCAAAGTGATCGGTGCCGTTGCATTTTATGTAAATATTGTACCGTTCTTCCGGAAAGATGGTGAAATTAAAAGATCTTCTGCCGTCCATAAATGCATCGAATTGAACTGAACTGTTGCTTTTTCTACAAAGAGATTCTAAAATGCCCTGGACAAAATAATTATTGGTACCGATTAGAAGTTATAATAATTGTATTGTAGTGATACTTCAAGCAGACTGTTTTCCTTTCATTAGTACCACAGGTGTATTAAAATCACTCATTCAGCCAGTTTAAATGGAGAAAAGTCCTCCCTCTGCTGTGTTTTGTCACTGTCTATCACGCTAACCATGGAAAAGAGAAGGAAAAGCAGAGAATTGTCTGGAGGCGGTTTGAAAGAAGTAATGACCAAGCGTGGTCACCATATAGGCTACAAGACCATCTCCAAGGAGTTTGATGATCCTGTGACCACTGCTGCCAATATTATCAAGAAATTTAAGGGCCGTGGGACTGTAACCAACGTCCCTGGTTGTGGTGGTACGACGAAAATTGACCCAAGGCTGATGACTGTTGGAATGGTGGAGAAAGAAACAAGGAAAACGTCAAAACAGAACCACGCTGACCTTCAAGCTCAAGGTGTAACAGTTTCAAGTTGCACCATCCATCGCTGTCTGGATGAAAGTGGGCTCCATGGTAGAAGACCCAGGAAGTCCCAGAAACACAAAAAAAGCCCAACTGGAGTTTGCCAAAATGTATGGTGACAAGCCACAGTCCTTCTAGTACAGTGTCTTTTGGATAGATGAAACAAAACTGGAACTTTTTGGTAAATCGGATCAACTCCATGTTCACAGAAAACAAAATGAAGTTTTCAAAGAAAACAACACCATCCGTACTGTGGAACACGGAGGAGCTCAGGGGTGTTTGGGGGTTGCTTTGCTGCCTCTGGTGCTGGATGCCTTCAGTCTGTGCAGGACACGATGAAATCAGAAGACTGTCAAGGCATTTTGCAGCAAAACGTACAGCCCTGTGTCAGAACACTGCATCTCAATCGCAGGTCATGGGTTCTGCAGCAGTGTAGAAATTTAATTTATAGCTACAGAAAGCGCTTGATTTCATTTTTTGTCTCTAAAGCCTGTGCTATGAAATATTAGGTTAAGGGTCCCGATATTTTTGTCCATGCTATTTTCATTTGTGTCATACGTTAAGTCATAAATCAAAAGCAAAGAATCTGTTCTATTAAATGTAAAATAAAGAATGGGGGACACCAAATACTTTTTTCACTTTGAACTTAGAGAGAAAATTGTGAGTTTTCTGATAAAAGCAGAATTGTTCTAACAGTTTCGGGCCATGTCTGTGTACAGCGGAGTATTCCAAGTGTATCAGTTCAGGGTGGGTACCTTGACCAAGAGTATTACAACAAGAATGGGATTTGAACCAGTAACCTTAAAACTGTAAGACAGCATCTTTAACTACTAAAGTGCCTGCTGACTCAAAGCATAGTTGTTAAAAAGCAGTGCTTGAAAAGACATCTGACCAGGCGTGAGGGACGTCTCTCTGTGCTGAAGTATCCGGCAGTCGAGTCTTTTCTTTGCCGCTGGATACAAGTAATGCTGCTTTAAACAAAACAAAGGCTCCCTGCCTTTGTAACCAAACGGAACGTCACGTCAGCGGTTCCCTGCTTTGTTCCGAGCTAATGAGACTCGACTCTTTTACAGTATTAAGAAAGAGCCTGTAAAATATGAAACAATTTTATTACCTCTCAAAGCAAGAAGAAATACAGTTATATTCCCTGTACAGCAGTTCATACCAGAACACTATCTTTCTGCAAATTTATCCGGACCTGTCTTCTCTGAACTTTTAACTTTTACGTCCTGCTATTGTACATCTGGCATACATTCCCTATTTGGTTTATGCTTCTGTCCCTATATTGTATTAGGATTTTCCCCAGACTTACGACTTTACTCAGATTTACTCCCCGTTTGTTCCCAGCTGCACCCCTTTCAGGATTTACACACAAATAATTTCCCGTTCACCAAAACCGCACCCAGCTTTTGGCCGAGTCTTTGCAAGGTAAATTTCAGGCTGCTGACAGGAGCCTGCGGCCAACCCCCTTCACAGCCTCCAGAAGAAACACTGGAAGCATGAAGGCACAGGAAGGTCCACATCTCCCACCCAGGCCCACCGACTCACTCTGCCTTTCACTCTTAAGGTTGTTTTCTGTTTATCATCACCCTATGGCCTGCTGCCATTCAGTCGATTGTCTGGACCCCACATGCTTACACAGCATTCTGGGAAACGAAGTCTTAATTTTCTGGCTGCGCATGGAGCCTGATCGATTATTATAAAAATTAATGAGTCTTTCTTTGGTATTTTAGCTATCGAATGACATCATGTGACGTACATTGCTCACAATTTCTAACGTTTACTCATTATACACAGCTGGATATCTACTTAAGGGATCGAATCTAAGTGGTGTGTTTAAAGGATAAAAATGGATTAAAACATTCCCCTCGTGGGGCTGACAAATAGCCGGTGAAAAAACGCTGGTCTCTTGTCCAGCGAGAATAAAAAAAAGAGCAGATAAAGTTTTATGAGATCAATATTGTACGTCTGGAGACTGTACTAAGGCTCTCTTTATGATTTCTCTGAGGATTTAAGGTTTTAATCGCCTGGTCAAAAATCCTTAACCAAAGCGCTGTCTGCTGCTCCAAATGACAGAATGATGTGAGAATCACGCATCTTCTCGTGTCTCGAGATGTTCCATTCACACATTTCTGCGCAGCAAGTGCCGCGCAGGATCCCTTTAGCCAAAGCAAGATTACCTCTGTCAACAGTATAACGTCAGAACAAATTAAACGTCATTATGAAGATAACTAGAGGTTAAAGGCACTCTACCAACATCCCGTCAACGCTTCCCCTCCCGAGGGACCCGGTCACCACAATGAAGCCACTGTGTCTTTCTTGCAGCAGTAGATGTAGGTGCGTGTGTATATGAAAGCAGTGCATTATCCCAAGAAAAATGGCCGCAACAGCACTTTTGGACGAAGGTCGCCATTGTTGTCCCACACGAACACAAAGCCACAAAAACACAGTTTGGCTTTGGCCTCTTCCTCAGGCTCTGCTTGGATGCCCAGCGGGGGTGTGTGTACACGCCAGCAAATGGCTGGCTGCACAGTGGTATTCCTGTTTTGCGCCCACCTTTCCGGCAGCACGGGGCAAACAGTTTTTTCAGTTGGACTGTGTATCAAAGGAGGTTCATCCTCAAAGGGGCAGCCCAGAGACAGCTGCGCAACTCTTTCCTTCCACCAAGATAAATGGCGCGACCTCATAGAAACTGGTCCCAAGACTTTCTGCAGTGCAGCCACGTAAAACTTTATTTTTGGATTGGCTCCCAGGACCCACTACATTTGTTGTTCCATCAGATAAGCGAGACATGGGTGGGAATCCCAGGGTGATTCAGAGGCTGAGAAGCATGGGGGAGCAGTGGGGATTGGGGTCAGAGGAGGGCTCTGCTGCCGGTGTGATTGCAGTGTGCACCTCACAGCTCCCTGAGCTCATTCCACGCATGGTTTCTAGCACACTTTCTCCCATCCTTTGTAAATGAAGACAGCGTTATTTATGCCTAGTCTTTTATCACCTCAGTGACACCCTGTGTAGGCGTGCACCAAAAGTGGACTCTCCTGTAGCGCTGCTATTTGGCTTATGGAGGTGACAAAACATGTGATTCAGAGCTTAATACTCAATTTTATCCATGGCTTTTTCTGCAGTATTTTCAAGGCATTTAAAGCAATCTCTTCAATTAGACATGTTTTAATTAACAAAAAACTCAAATCCATTTAATATTTAGCACAAGGACACACAACATATCTCGTTTTCAAATCACTGCGTGACATTGGCAAACAAACAAGTAGAAAAGCAGAACCACGACTGTCTCCCTCATGGCCCACAGTGCTCTGAGTTTGTGCTTCTGCTGTACACGCTATGTAAATATGTAGCAATATGAGGTTAGCGTAGATACCACTGAAGCCAGTTCAAATTATGGCGACAGCTCCTGTGGTTCTCGTGGCGACAAATAAGGGTATGGAAGTGGTTCGCTTTCTTCCGCACGTGGACGGCAACGTGGAGAACCACAAACGCCACACAACCTGAGCCAAATTGGAACCTAGTCGAGTCCTCCAGCTCGGGCAGCGTGAGGAACCTTTGCTAGCCACTGCAGCCCTACATGCAAGATAAAGACATCTAAATCATGCAGACGTGTGTTTTGGTTTCTTAACAGCTTATACAGAGACAACCAGGTTCCTTCCTTAATAATAGATGTGTCTTGGGAGCTTCTGTCAGGGGGGAACACAGATATGCTTTATTAAGGTGACCACTGAACCTGGGTCTCACAGAGAGTGTACTTATCCAGGGCCAGAGTCTGGGCTAAGGGTTAGGGTTAGTGTGCATCTACTCCAGTGGTGGCTGCAAAAAAGCGCAACACAAAGAGACACTTGTCAGAACAGCCTTTTGGACACCTGTGCTCTGCAGCACATACACACAACACACACACTCCCATTTTTATGACAATGGGGCTCAGATCACAGCAGGCCAGCTGTGCATATAGGCAAAATATCAACGCAAGGTCAGAGCTAAACCTGCCACATGAAGATGGCCAGTCTAAGGAGCTGTCAGTATGCATTCAAATACATACATTTTATTCATTTATATAGCTGGGAAATTTATCCAACTGACGGCAAGTATCTTGAACAACAGTACTACAGCAGAATCTTGGATCTGAATGTGGGTGTTTTTAGCATCGAGCAGTGTCGCTAACCAGAAGGCCATTTGCTGTACCTTCTCCAGATGTATGATAGATGGCCAGAAGAAGAGCCCAGTCCACGAGGGTATGAAGTCTACCATCCAGCGCTGGCCTCCTAACACTGATAGGTTGTGTTGTACCTCGCACTACACTACTGGGACAGAAGCAAGAGCAGGGAGAATTTTCTCCTACAGTGCTGACCTTGCATATTTTCTTCAGCAGTTTATTCCTAGAAGCTGGACTGAAAAGGATGGGCTTTGTCTTTCACCCTGATTTTATGAGGCCACTCAGATTGTACTTAATGCTGACTTAATATTTTTTGTGTGTGCATGTGCGTGAGACTCTTTTCAGTATTTGGATCTCTGTTAGTCTTTTGTACAATACTGTAAGTGGGGCAACCGCCTTAGACCGAAAGTTACAACAACTTCACCAAGGCACTTCAGGATATGCGTCTTTTAGCAGGTTTTTCTTACCACGGTTGGTTCAGAGCAAAGCGAGCCAACAAAGCAAAGGCTTCTCAGAGTAACATAGCAGCAAATGAAATTAGTGAAAGAGGCAGCATCAAAGAACAGCTCACTTCAGCGTGTCCTCATCCGGACACCAGTCATTCTTAACTGGCCCTTACAGGCAGGTGAGGCAAGTAGTAAAGCATCCTTTGTGCTTCGAAGTCATACGGTGGTGACAGGGGAGGGGGCTGTGCTTCTCCTGAACAAACACTGCTGACAGTTGCTCTGTTAGCTGATCTCATAGACGTTTGATGAGATGACAAAAGCGATGTATCACAAGGCCGGCGCGTTACCCACATGCTGTGGATTTGCCACAATGGACTGAACTCTGCCCCTGTTCCGAAACACAATCCCCTCTGATGGACTGTAGGATGGAATGCGCTCAGGACTGAATACTAGAAGCCCCAGATATAATATCACATCCTGTTTGGAACCTCCATGCAGTTCAAAATCCTAATTTGATGGCTGGGTGGAGACGTCCATTTTGTCTCTGTCTGACCTCTTTTCTCTGCCTCTCCATCGCCCGCACATATTTGCAGAGCTCTGACTGAAAGGCTGGCCATGGTGAATAATAGCCTTATCTCATAAAACAACCAGTAATCCAGAACCTCTGCTACTAAGTCTGTAACAGGGGCTAGTTTCATTCAAGATGTGAAACGTGCTGTGCACACCAAGTCCTGCAGCCAAGGGAGCAAACGCTGAGCCCTGCAGCTGAGTCTTGTGCCTCTCAAAAAGATGTGCCACACACGTCACGTCCTTCTGACACCTCACCTGAACGGAAACACGCCTGCGTTTGGCGCACAGGAACCAGAGCATCGGTGTGGTCTGCCTTGCAAATGAATCACCGTTAAACATATTCCCCTTCTCCCAGACCCTCTCCGCATCACGTCTGATCCCCCCACAACTGAGGACGTGCCGCCCGAGGTCATGGTGGGTTTTAATTAAAGCTGCGGAGAAAACAGTAATTACTGTGCTCCCAGCCAGCCGGACAGAATCAACGGATGACGTGGGCGTGACCTCTCTCTCGACACACCACCTGGCCACACAACCCACTGACGTGACTCACACGATCCCGCAGGGCTGCTTCCTCCACTGTTTCCAGAGCGTTGGGGATGAATGGAGTGATGAGGTGAGACAACAGGTGAGACAACAGGTAAAATGACTGGTCATAAGACAGGTGAAACGAGCAAAACGACAGGTGACGTGATGGACTATAGAAACGGTGAGCAAAACGGCAGACGAATGACCAGTGAAATGGCAGGCGATGCGACTGACTAAACAACAGACAAAGAGGCGTTCGAAGCAGTCGGTAAAAGGACCAACAGAGGAAACCAAACTCAACTGGCTGGGATGGAAGGCTGCTTTGGTCTTTCACATTTTTATGAACCAGCACGAGTATAACGTATGCATGTAAAATAACAGTATAGGACTGTCCATTCTTACATCTTCTTCCTCTTACATCTCCTACATTCTGTACAGTGATGTGGTTACAGAATGAAAGAGGCAGCGCATAACTTACATTTACAAAGCTGGGGGGTCCAGCAGCTAAAGAGCTTCCCTGGTCATGTGACGCCATTGCATCATACAACATTCAGTTTACAAGGACTGTGGAACAATTGGCCTATTTCATACAAGGTTTTCTTAAAACATCAAGTCAGATTAAGCGCATTAATCTGGTGCTACAGCAGATGTGGAGTGTGAGCCAGTAACATTCTAACTGTTAGGCAGGAGTTTTAACCAATACACTACTCGCTGTACTTTTGTGCCAGTTAAGACAGTAGTTCCAAGTCTATTTTGGGCGTTATAGACCCCTCACCCTCAATGTAAGGTGCGTAACAGACTGTCAATATACTGCAGTTTGCCTGAAAATATCTCCCTAATGGTGCACCACAAATGTGGGATCCATAAATCAGTGCACAGACCAGTAAGACATCCTGTTAGCCCTTGATCTCAAACATCTACCACTATACCGTATTCAGGACACCTTACACTGAGCGTCTTCTAACATGAACGTGAGCGCTAGCGTGTCACTCGCAGGGCTTGTTCTTGATGTTCTTTAATGTGGACTTTCAAAATGAAACTGAACTGTGGGAAAGAAACAGCTGAGTGGCTCACCACGAAGGAGGTCAGAACTGCTGGCGTGTGGTGAACTGTAGGTCCGGACGAGCTGCCAGTCAAAGTCATCCTCCTCCCCTTGGGTGTACTCGCACAAGCTCGGGTCTGAGTCTTCTTCGAAGGTGCACCCCGCCGCTGTAAAACGGGGAGAGGAAGAGGCAGAAGCAAACGTCACTCGGAGAACAAACAGCACAGCACTTCCACGAGGCTACGGTCGGCCGTTCTATTATATTTTACGTACGATTTTATTGGCAAATGACTGGTGAATTACAGTTCGACTAATCGTGAACAGCACCCGCGAAAACCAGCACCCCCCCGGGGGCTGCCAGGGACCAGAGCTACCTCACCGCGGCAGGGTGCAAGATGCCAAGGGGAGAGACGGTGCCCAACAGCTGTTTGACTGGACAGGTGATGCGACTCATAAACAAGGACAATACGAACACACTGATCCTGTAACTGTGAGATAAAACATGAGCGATTACCATTTTGCCAAGAGTATCAACACTGCCTCTGTGACTCATTTCTCATTAGGGGAGATCTGAGTTGCTCTGATGTCGCAGTCCGCGTCACGCCAGGACCTCAAGCGGCTTGTCTCTCGCTCGGGGGGCCGGGGTGAATCAGCAAAGACGGCCTCCGCTGCACCAGGGCCCCTGTTTGGACTTTATTTCACGTTGATATTTCTGTTAATTTTACTGATCTCGTCTGCTCCTTCTCAGGAGAGACCCCGGGCTGGCAGCCCGCACTCATTTCCTGCTCTGTCGCCATCGTCCCTCCGCCGAACACAGACGCACTCAGATTAACACACAGTCGCACAGCGAAACACACAAACACTCACGCCGAAGCAGACAAAAAGACACACAGACCTATCCAAAAACACACACGTTCACGCACGTCATTTCTATGCGCTTACTGGCCGATGCCGGCGTCGATACACACATTTATAAACACGCATCGGAAAAACGGGACCAGATCTGCCTAGATGAGAAATACGGACGAATGTATCATTTACTAAAACGCACATTTATTTGCAGACAATCATTAAAATAAACACCAGCTGCCGAGGCACATTTGACTGCCTACCTGATCTTTAAATAGGGAATGGTTTTGCAGGCAGTAACTCTAATGGCTACGTAACACTTCTCACTTTTGAAAAAAGGGTAAAATGATACGACAATAAAGAAGAGAATAACAACTTAATAACAACAGCAACTTTTTTCTGGAAGTGCATCGCTCTTTTTTTAGGGAGGCTTTTATTAAACCGGCACATCGCTACCGTGTCGCGGGAAATTCTCTGTTCGTTGCCCATATTAGAAGGTGCGCTGAACAATTTCTCGCTGTCAACACTAATTATGTTAAAATGGCACATTTTGTTTATATATATATATATATGTGTGTGTGTGTGTGTGTGTATATATATATATATATATATATATATATATATAGCGCTTGCTTTGAAAAACTTGCACAGACGTTTTTGCGCTGTAGCCTAGTGTTGCGTTCTACTCATGCAGAACACAAGGAATGCGTTAAATATCCGACTGAATAACCAGTCAAGTCCAAGCACTCACCTGATGCCAGTAAAATTAATTTTGACAAACATCGGCCGACGCCGATATGATTCCAACGTCGCTGTGTGTCCCTAGGTGGAACATATCTATTTTCAAACACAAACGGAGAACATATACACGGGGTATAACGCAAATACAGGATAAAAACACTTCTGCGCATGAAAGAGGGACAAAAAATGAGCACGTGCATCAGCAGCGGTCGCACGCTCAGGAGCAAAGTAAAACAAGGCCGATGCAGAGAAAGGTAAGTGGCTCGTGAACGTGTTCGAGCTGATGGAAGCGTCACGCGTTCTGAACCCACGGCACGGAAAAGTGCCCAAGCAGCCACACAGGGTAGCACAACACTGTGAATGAGCGGCACCCCAGGGTGCGGCGTGATCACTGTAATCGTGAGTCACACGTGTCCTGCTAGTGCTAAAGCTGATTTCTCTAAATTGCATTTAATAGCTGGAGCTTCTGAGGCCCCGAGGTCCAACGTTCCGGCATGTTGCCTCCGCATCTGTTTCCGTCTCTCCCATTAGCCCTGACGTGTCAAAATCACCGGAGTCGGGAGGGCCTGTGCACCATCAACGCACAGCCGTGGCGCAGTGGATTCGCACACAACAGAAACAGCCATTAGCTGGTGGTCAAGGTGACCACCGCACCGGATGGGTATTTCTGCTCCTCGGGGGGCCTCCTTCACCTGCGCGGCTCAAACACTCACGCCACCGTGAGCTTTTGCGCCTAAATGCACACAGGGACTTCTGCCACAAACCAGGCTGACAGACCCTAATTTATTTTTTTTACGACAGACTGCAGGAGATCAATTTTCAGAGGCTATTAAAGAGGGACCATTTAGGGTTAGTAGTTAAACATATTTGATTTTGGAAACGTTTGATTTTCCATGTAGACAAAACCGAGCGAGGGGAAATAAGTGGACGGGAAGTACGGATATTGAACACATGCGAGATGTGACCTGCATTTGTGTTCAGTCATACAATCCACAAGGTGTCCTGACAGAGGTGGCGAAAAATTTGTGACAAAATCATTTTATAAATAGGATATTTTCACAGTCAAAGACTTCACAGTTAACTGGCTTGTATTCTGGTGCGCGTGTGCTCCAATACTGTATGAACTGCAGAAAAGTTTAGCCTTAATGTATCTTCTATAAATCACAGCGGGTCAGCAAGTAGCGCAGAGGTCAGAGCTGTCACCTGCACTCAAAGGACTGAGGTTTGAATTCTGATTCCTATTATGGAGGTATTAAGTCTATGTTTTTGGCTATTCTAGACTTAGCTAAGTTTTGTCAACAGAGGACAGGCAGAACACATAACTAAGTATCAGTTTATTACTGCCTTGTTAGCTAGTATTTATAGCATATGCCACCCACAAAAATTCCATACAAAATCTCACTGATGGGTTAATATTTCTGCAAAGAGACCAGCTCCTAATACAGAAGCAGCACCCAGGGCTGGAGAAAATGACACTCCGGTGCTGTAGGTACCTGGCTGCAGCACTAAATGAACCTTGACTGCACAGGTACCAATGGGGCAACCAGGGCTCTGCCGTGGACAGCTTAATGATTCCTGGGACCTTCTGTTTTCTCCCCTAGCTCAGTTTCAGTGACATGATGTTCTGCTCCCCCCACACCCCCAAACGCAAGCCCCCTTCTGCTCAGGTGGTCCTAGGACAGCCTTCACTAGAACTGCATTATAATTTGGTAGGAACGTCGCTCACCATTACATACCAAGTCCAATAACCTACAGATTTTAAAAGTCCACACCCAATGTAATCTCTTTGTTAGTAATTTATTGTCCATTTATGTTGAATATTAAATACTCTGTTTCGAAAGCCTTCATTTCTTCTGCATACTGCTCTGTGATAAGCCCACTAGGTATCCTCAAAAACTTCTGGATGATAGGGAGCCTCATCTGCTCCATCAGAGTGCTCTTCCTTAATGTGAACATCATCACTGCTATCTCCAAGCCACCAGCTTCATTAGGGAAATTCTCCTCAGAAGTACGCTAATGTTTTCACTTCTGCTCTCTGACACGTCTCATGCCTACCCAATGTGAGTCCCAGGGTGATGCACATCACCAAGGTTGGGTAACTACATTTCACAGGGTATCTTACATGACCCATTTAAACCCGGTGAGGTTCCTTCCTGAGCCTTCAGAGGATCTATGGAGTCTTTCCAACAGTATATGTCACAAAGCCACCAAAACCATCGTTTAGCTAAAGAAAACCCTTATTCAGCCAGGCTTTAAAGCTTATCTTTGTTACATAAACATTTTGTCAAATTACAGCAGGGTCCATGTAAACAGTTAGGTCCATTAAAACCACCATCTTGCACTCATTGGCCACTTTATTAGACATACCATACCAAGTATTGGATCCACTTTTTGCCTCCAGAACAGCATGAATTCAGCAAAAAGCTGGATATACAGTACTTCACAAGGCTCTTGGTCCATGCTGGCCTGACAGCATACAGTTTGTTTAGACACCTTCACTCTGCTAACATCACTTTCCACCCCATCTGAAAGATGCTCTGTTAGTTTGAGGGGAGGGGACTGTGAAGGCTACTGAAGTTAAAAATAAAAAGGCACCGCCATATTTTTGGAAGCATTCTGAGATGCGTGCATTGTGACATGGCAAATTATCCTCCTGGAATCATCTATTTAAGAACAGCTAGACTGACCGTGAAGAGAAGTACCAGGTCAGGATTGGTGCTGTGTAGCATTCAAAAAAGGCTCAGTTGGTAGTAAAATACATCATTTGTGCAAATAAAACATTCCCCACACCATTACACAACCACCAGTCAGTGGACTAATAAACTGACCAGTGAGTGTACGTCACATCTTTACAGAATGTAACACTATTTCCCTCTGTTAGAAACCACCAGTGTGGGCCTTCATTTAAGCTTGAAGAAGCTTCAAAGTGTTTCGCTGGTTGCACAAAATTCATTATGCGGGTAAAAATGTCAAGTTTGTCTCATAGTCATGTCCAAAGGATGAGGATTTCCAATGCATGCTCCCCTACATGTTGTCTAAGAAGAGATTATTGCACTGAACCAAACAATCCCCCTGCTTTTAGCTGCAAACTATCTCGTGTTTTTCCTGCCTACAATGAATTCCACGTGGCCAACAGCAAGTAGCCACTCTGCTACACTACATTCACTAAAATATATCACATAAGGAAAAATCACGCACGTAACAACCGAACAGACTGCAAAGAATTTTTGTCTAACTTCGCAGCAACTAAAATAACATCAGACAGCCATAGGTACCACCAACAAGTCTCTTGAGGAACTGAAGAAGAACAGCAGCAGGAATAGACATGAAACTGTCAAACAGCCATAAGGATGAGTGGGTTCTGGCATTAAAGGTAGGACCACGGCAATTTCTTTGACACCTTTGCGTTGCCAAGACCTTGTTGGGGGTATTTAACATGCATTCTACATTGATGTGCACAATCCATCAAGGGTCTCGCTGCCCTCCCGAGTCGAGTTTGCTCCAAACAGACTTCACACGCTAGGTTTTTGTTTCCCCGCAATCTCTTTGTCCTTTTGGAGGGTCCTCCGCGCTTCATCGTCTAATTGGGTGTTCGCAGAGCACTGTGGGACCAGGCGTGACACAACAGCCAGAATTGTTAGCGAAACTTTGGTGATCCTCCATATTTACAAGTGCTCTTTACATGGTGTATCCCATCTGTCAAGTCAGTGTTTGGTTGTGCTTTGTTTTGTTAAAGAATATTCCATTCCTTGTTCATGCAGAAAGGCTGCACACACTGAGTAAAACACAGAACGTAAACAAACACACACACACACACACACACACACACACACACACACACACACACACACACACACACACAAATACTCTGATGTAATGTTAATCCCAGCTTCTATGATACCTATTCCCACATTTTTTTAACATTCACCTGAGCAATAAGGCGACTACGCACCAATGAAGCTTTCCTCGGGGTCTAATGGGAGACTGGGCAGAGCTTTGGAAAGAGATAATCAGCCAAATATCTCACATTTCTATAGACAAAGGAAGCAACCCTGTCACGAGATATCCCAACCACCTCCGTCTCTCTGGAGCCCCATGTTGGGGTGCATTGTAAATTAGCAGAGGTTAAAGCTAAGTGTAACAAGCCAGCCACACTATCTATCCCGGGGAGTAGAAAAAATAGGACGACAGAGAGAGAGTGAGAGACAGCAAGCTGGGGCTGTGGGCGATGGAGGCTGGGCTATTTAAAGGATTAAAGCTGGTGGGAGCGACAGAGGGAAACAGGGGAATCTCTGGGTAATGGCGCTGACTGAAGTCTCTTTCTTGTGCTCTGTGAGGTATGATTCTCTGCATAAGAATGAATGCTGAGTGGTTAGCTCCAAAAGAACCAGCAAACTCCTCAGCAGGGAACTGTGACTGTAGTTATAGACTGTGAGAAGATTTTTCAAATTGGAAATTGATCCAAACTGAAAAACCAAGAAGGATAACTAGGCCATTACAAGCAGGAGTGTGCACAAGATCTCAACAAGCACATGCTTCATGTCTGGCCACTGTCTGAATTCAAAAGTGCCAGGAACAAGATGATGACATTAGGGGCAACTAAGGGGCAGAAATGCTTAGAGCCGTAGAACTCCAGTGCTCCAAAACATGATCTCCACTTCTGCTGTCTTGTCTCCAATTTAGTTTCAAATTTTCAAAAAGCATAACCCCAGAAAATTAGACTGAGAATTCCTACTGGAGCAACATTGGATGTAGGGATGGGAGGAGAATCTTCTTGGACACAGAGCAAAAGTGTGCATCTTCTTGGTTTGTACTGCCGTGACCTCAATAGATGGAAATGGAATGGAAATCCAAACAAATCAACTTTCTGAACCCTAACAACACTAAAAATTCCTAAGAGATCTCAGTGACCATCCATAACTCCCGGTGTTCCCAATTGCATATAACAGAGGACACAACAATCATCACACTTCCGAAACATCACAACAAGGAATTGCGTTTCTGACCACTGGCGATCTACTCACGGCAAAATCAGATTAGACAGAGGGTGGGCTGCTTCTGCAGGGCTCAACAGGCTATCAATTACCGAGGATCAGAATCCAACAGGGCACAGGAGAGGGAATGGAGGTGCTAAGAATGATACAGCCATTGAGAGACCAGGTCCCTGGCAAAGACCTGGTCAGATTTCCACTACGGGCAACACCCAGGAGTACAGGGTTGTGCTGTTACAGTTCTACTGGCACAACTAGCAGTTGTGCTCTGGAGAAGGTATTTGTATATTATTTATGATTTGGTGGATAATCACAATGTGCTGGGGAATTTAGGGAGATAGAAAGATGCAAGTGATAAGATGAATGATAAAATGAGAACATTATAGTCTGTGCTATGTGTCCAATTTGGCAGTACCTGAATTTGCCAGCACAGACATTAAAGCCTTTGTTTATATTGATTTGAACTAAGGGAATGAGACAGAGATGTAAAGTTTAGGTGCAGTAGTAGGAAGCTGAATCACAGTCCCTGATGCAATAGAAAAATGTGAGACCCCAAATTATTGCGCCCCCTAATTTGTCAGACAGGTCTCATTTTCTGCAGTGTATGAGGATACTTTTAATTATCAAATTTCCATCTAGTTTTTCATTTAAACTTTCCATTTCTTCTTTTCCCCAAAACACCAATTATGCCTGTGTCTTTCACAGTCGTAGGAGTCCAAACTATTTTCTGTCTAAACAACCAAAACAAGGATGAAGCGATTAATGCTGACGACAAAATTCTTCTCGGTAAGCAGGAAACAGATGAATCCTGTAAGCATCACGGTTCATCCAACTCTGCTTTTTCAGAATGGCTTTGGAATCTGTACCAAGAAAAAACTTTCTCACTAATATCTACCTAATTGTCTTTTGTATGTCGCACTTTGGTTAGTGAAATAAAAAGCACACGTCCATGCAGTGCTTCAAGTATGGAAAAATGCCAGCCCTCCCCTTATTGGCATCTTGGCCTACATGTCAACGTATTATTACGTTTCGAACTTCAGATGCAATTTTTGGAATGAATGGTAGTGCCAACATGCAGTGTAACTTAGCAAACCCTGGGAAATGTAGGTATGAGAACTATTACGAATAACCAGCACTGTTTTGTTGGGAGAGCAGCTTAGCCACAGAATCTGGTTGCCATGGGGTACAAAAAAGCTACTGGAAGTTTATAAATAGGTCTAGTACTCCAAAAAAGGAAAGGATGCAAGTGCCTGTACTGTGTACCACTGAATGCTGCACTGAATCAAAATTTATTTTAAAAGGACAAATTTGATACTTTTGAGAAAGACCTCATTCTACAGTGTGTTAATACCCATTAGCTTATATTTTCTACCACATTGCTAGTACCACAGATCAAACTATGCCAGGACTCAAAGTAATAGTACCCTTGTACTCAGAGGGTACTGTTCTCCTGGAATCAAAACTGATAAGTCGTGGAATATTAGTCACCACAGTTTTTGGTTCATCACTAAAGGAGTAGTACCTTGGTACGTTAGCACACAAAGCTAATATGCTTGTAAACCCAAAGCATTATATGATGGAACTAACAGGTAACTCTGTACCGGAGCCACAGATGGCAGTTCTTCTCCTTGACCGGACGCAACCCAGAGAGGACTCCAGAAACTAGCAAAATGTTTCCATGAAAAGTAACTGGGGCGGAGAGCTGCCAGGAATACCAAGTGGACCTATGAAGGGGTCTGTGATTAAATACTCCTTGGCTCGGTGCCAACCCGGCCCCACGCCCGCCCTGCCACCTGCTCATAGGCACCCTGCCTCCGCTGGCTGAAAATGTGCTGCAGGTGGCCCACAGCAGGTGGCCCAACTCCAGCATCTCACGCTGGGGACAGTGTGCAGGCCATGTGACAGACATGCTCACACCCCCTCAACTACAGAATCACAGTGTGTTGGTAATGTAGACGCAAAATGGGTCACATAAAGTCAATTTACCTGCCAGAGGTTAAAACAACAAAACACCCTGCCTTTTACTACCCTCCAACATTCTATTCTGTCAGTAACATTAATCTCCCTTATGAAGAGTTTGTGGCTTGTTGTGTCCCACCAAAGCTGGCAGTGAACAATGTAGATCCATGGAAACCAGAGAGGACTCCAGGGAAAGACAGCAATTTTTTGGGTGCTGTGCTCAAAACTCACACAAAGCAGATGTGTACATGGAACCCATTCTCACAAGCCTGGCCTTTCAAAAGGACCCAACGTCCTCCTGGAGCACGTCCATCATGACCACGTAACCGAGCTTTAAAAATGGCTCCTCCTCAAGAGCTTTGCCGGACTTGACTTTCTCCTCCTCCTGGAATATCGGGTTGCTGGGTCAGGACAGGAGAGAGGGGATCATGGAGCAGTATCGTGTGGGAAGCATATCCAGGCTCTTGATAGTCTGAAATACACAGAGCAATGGTCTAATGTTCTCTCTCTACCAGCCTTGTTTGCCTCCATTTCTCTGCCGGATTTCTGGAGGTGACTCTTTATCACAACATGGCAGTGCCTCTGTCACAGAAAATGTCGTTTCCAAAGCAGGTGTCTTGTGCATCACAAATAGAGCCATCAAATGCCAGTAAAACAGATGGAAAGCAAGAATTCTTTTTTTTATTGTTTATCTGAGTTTAAATGTAGACATGTGAGCATAGTTATAGTTACCCCCAGACATCAAGAACGGAACAGAATATCGATACAATCGCACCATTAGATGAATTCTCAGTCTACTAGAATGTAATACACCTTGGGAGAAGACTTAACTACTTTTGGCAGACAAGTGGGGTTTCTAGAACAATTCTGTATTTGAAGGCGCTATTGCGCACTGCCAGTGACTCACGGATGCAAGCGAATTAAATGGTACGGAGAATATTCTGACTGACTGCCACCAGGTAGTGACTGACAGGCATGGACCACAGAAGTTCCACCCACTAAAGTGGTACGTTCAGAGCAACTGGCCTAGCATTCAGGAAAACGTGTACCGACTCTGTGTCCGTCTGCAGAATCAGAAACAGACGCGGAAACTGCATTGAGGTTTGAAAAAGTTTCAGTTGGTGAAGTTTCAGCTCAGCAGCATCATTTCCACATCAATGTACAAGCCTGCAATTTACACTACACACAATTTTAGAATAACAACCCTCTTTCTTGTATAAATGAATAACGGAGCTCTTTAACCTGCTCTTGAACCTCTGTTCAATGCAAAATTAATCTGCATGTGACATTTAACTAAATTTGGTTCTCTTATCATTCCAACCAGCTACACAAGAAGCGCCTACAGCCAGCTGTGTCTGAAACTCCACGTTTTTAGCAACTGTTTACACTGTTTAAAAACCTCACACATGCTGCTGAAATATCTAAAATTATTATCTTTTTAACAATTATAAAGTAATGATTCTCACCATATACCCACGTGTATATGCAGGGTCACCGTGCCAAAATTAACATCCCGTATTTTATTGTGTATTCTTTGTCCCTGCTGCAAATCTGAGCAGTAATACCCCTGTTTTTCTCTCAGTGTACTCTCAAAAAGATTTGTCAGCTACTGCAGGTGGTGCATTTAAATGTTTACTATATACATAGTATATTAATATTGTTATAGTAATTTAAGAAGCCAATTTAAGAAGCATTTTTGTAACAGAGTTGAAAGAGGTATTTAATTATTCCACGGTGGGATGCATTATACTAAAGGGAAATGGACTCCTGGTAGCTTAAGGGAACTCACTGAGGTTTTTAATGAGGATGTGTGTGTGTGTGTGTGTGTGTGTGTGTGTGTGTGTGTGTGTGTGTGTGTGTGTGTGTGTGTGTATGTCTCTGCTTGGTGGTCACTGGACAGGGTGGGGTACATTGGTTTGTCGCAGGTGCAGTGGTCAGAGGCCAGAGTAGCAAAGTCTGAGAAGACCTCCTAAGGTGTTCTACCTGGCACAGGGTGAAAGCAGCCACATCTTATCACTTGTGAAAACCATCATGAATTGTCCTCCAGCACTCCTCTCCCCCACCCACGAGATTCAACTAATAAAGTAACTTCCTAGATTCACAAAAAAACTGACGTTGCATTATTTACTGTGCCATTTAATTTCTTAGAAGATGCCTTCAGCCCAGTACAACCACCATATTAGTTTCAACCAATGAAATACTGTGCACAAGGGTCTCAGCTCCATCTATATTTATCCACTGCATTCAATGCTGCCTCTGGTGAACGCCTACAAATAGCTCCTATGAGAAGAAGAAGATCGTGGAAGCGGAGTAACACCTATGAGTAAAGCATAGACCTCTGTGGGAGGATTCAGTTTGAATGTGCAGGCCAATAATGTCCCACTCCGACCTGGCATTGTGCCTTCTGCACAAACACACGTGCACATACAGAGAACCGTCTGGACTTTTCCCAGCCTGCACCAGGCCTGCAGCACATCGATATCACCAATATCAAGCATGAGCACCAGCATGGAAATTACCGCTTATCTGACCCACTCCACAAAAACCGAGCTAAAGAACACATAAACAGATATAAAAGTTTATAGTCCATTTCCTCCTGTTTCCACTCCCCCTTTATTTTCACAAATTCCCTGTTCAAAGAAGTCTAAGGACAGACAGGATGAACTGATTCTGAGACAACACTGAACTTAGATATTCTAGTTACTGTCTTCCTAAAGAAGCAAAAAATGTGAATCTAGGAGGTATCTCAAACTTTGGGAAGGCAGCCTGAGAAAAAGAGCTCAAACAACATCTCCAAAATGTGAATTTGTACATCATCTTTTCTGCCACTTTTCAAATCCACTTGTCTATCTGCTCGGGACATTATAGACTGCATCCAGTTAGACCAGGATAAGGACATCGAGGCCTTAGCCTGTCTTGAATTTTGTAAAAGTAGTCAGAAGGGTTGGATGCACGAAAGGTCTGTGCTGGTTCTGAGCACACATCAGCCTCAGGATACGGTGGTGAGACAGTGAGACCAAGTATGTGATGACAGCATTGGAAAATATTGCAGAGAGAGCTTTCTTCTGGAGTGTTCCGGCTCATTGGACAGGAACCGAGCCAAGGGCCCAGGCTGTGGTCAGGAACATTGCTGAGCTGAAAACATGGCGTCTCCCTTCACTTTGCCTTTAACCTTGTCTAATTGTAAGCCTGCAACAATCTTCAGGATTAGAGCGGTGTGAGTCAAGAAAGAACTTAGCATATGACAGCTTTAATGCTCCTACTGAAGGGTCCAAAAACCCCAATACCATCTGGGTAGAGAGCTTAAAGCCGCAGCTCAGGCAGAGCATTATGTGAACTCTGAAACCAATACGTTCCTAGATGTTAATCGACATTCCCTTGATATCTGGCATTCTGCACAGTGAAGCAAACGGCATATTCTGCCGGACGACTTTTTAAGTTCAAATCTCACCTGCTGCTGTAGTGCCCTTGAGCCAGATACTTACCCTAAATGGCTCCATTAAAAAATGCCCAGCTCTAAAGGCATGTAAATCACTGTAAATACCTTAACAATGCAAGTCGCCTTGGAGGAAAGGTTCAGGTAAATGAATAAATAACTAAATGAGTAACAAGGACAAGACGTGAGACGTGATGAAGAAACGGGGCGGACATTTTTCTCGCGAGAAACTGCCCCAGTTTGTTAATGTAAAGCGGACCAACCCGTTTATCTCAAATGCTATTTTATTCCATTTAAGGAAATGCGGTTAATAAAACGTGCCTCTCCTGAGGACAACAAAAGGCTAAAAATGTGCGTCAAAACCTGCGTTTCGGTGTGACCTAAAGGCAGGGTGAAATGGTTGGACTGGCGCTCCAGCCAAAGGCGTAAGGTTGGCCGGCAGGCGTTGTGGCAGCTCCGGTACGAGCAGGTGTACAAGCAGCAGGCCCATATGCCTCCTTTTAGTGGGACATTCCTGGGCGCAGCAAGCCCCCACACACCCACCACCTCATTACTGATAGGCCCACATCATCTCACACCCCAGCTGTGTCTAGTCTAGCTGCTACAACCAAGAAGCATTTATACACATAGCTACTTAAACTACATATCAATATATACTTTTTCACATAAATATAGTCAGATATTTAAACCGCATTACTGTTTTTTTTTAATTCAATGGGAGTCCACTTATAGAGGAGAAAATGTTAAGTTTTATTCACGTCTGCGGGTGAATACTTTATTTGTAATGTTACGGCAGTGTAGTATTCTTAGTGGGTGCTGTTTACTTTCAGTCCCGGTTTTTAACGTCCATCACACTGTGTTGGTTTTGAGCCACAGACACGGCACCGCAGTGGGCGTTCCACCAGAAGGAGGCTGTGCTGATCGCAGATTTGTACCATCTTTCATGTCAACCACCTATCAGGACCGGCATGGCTGGTGGCACCAGTGAGTGACAAGCAACAGGCCCCATTTAAATAAGACATGCAATGGAGCAAATTGTGCCAGTCTGTTCAGTCATACTCCTTCAAGGCTATAAAGTGCTAAAAATTTAAAGATAAGTTTTTTACAAAATTCTAAGAAAGGTCTATTTTAACATAATGTGAGCGTTTTACCTTTCTGGCTGCTGTTAGAGCCCTTCAGTCTGACTGCAATGTGTAATATACGTGATTCTTTTTTAAATCATTTTGACCTGATAGTAAACTTGTTGCAGGGAAATCAAATGTTCCAACATATTTTAAAGCAGGTGAACCAGCTAATTAACGCTTTTTCCTTTTATGAAATTTCTGGACATTTAAATTTTAAAAAAATATTATGGTGTACTAGGCTATCCAGTCATTTCCATTATCCCGTCGCCCAAATTTCGGTCAAATGGGCACAGGCGGTGATTCCATACTGTCTCAAAAACACCGAAATGCAGCAAAGTTGCTCAAAAAATGTATACAGTTACTCAGAAGGAAGTACAGATCTGGTAGCCTGTAAGAACAAAGGACAGTTTGTGACAGTCAATGGATCAAAAGAATGGGTTAGTGCCACTTCACCCAGGTGACTAACCTGCCAAAGGGCCTCAGTCCCAGTTAACATTCAGAGCTGTTAAGCTACAGCTGGCAAAAATTGTGAAACCCAATCATAAACACTTGCTCCATCTGGCTTAACTTTTTTGTTTTTTTTTTTGTGAAAAAAATGAAACCTAATCCAAGGTCAGTGCTTCGGGGGACTATCTATAAGCGTGCGCTTTTCCAATTTTCAGTACTTATTGGATGATTGACCCTCAGACCTTGGTAATGATTTGCATTTCAAATGAAGGCATCCATGGGGATGTCATCCCTGCAAACCATCAAATAATTTGTTGACTTCTTTTCCCCAGCATTAAAGGATGATACCGAAAGAGAGAAAGCCCGCCGTGGTGAAATTCATTAATAAATTTCTTATGGACCTACATTTGAGACTCCAAGGACAAAATTAGGCAAAGATTGGAAAGGCAGAAGTGATTTCTGGAAAATTGCTTTAACACCTCTGTGTTACCAAATTCGTGACGTTAGACCGTAGCATCTTTTGAACACTAGTCTAAGTACTAAGGTAGGTCAACACAAAAGTGGCCCCGGAAAAGCTAAGTTCATCCGGTTTTCTTCCGTGCGAGCAGTAAAACATCTGTTCCAACCGCTGTGTTGACTGAACTCATTTAACTTCCTTTCTGAGCTATTAGTGATGTAATGAGAACAGGAAACCTGCTGGACTCAGTCTTTTAGGAAGGTGAGCTGAATAACCCTGTCCTGAGGTGTTCAGGGAAAGTGGTTGCCACTGTTACAACAGCATCCCTTTATAGCTCTCACTGTAAGTAACCAGCTAATAAGGCTGGGACTAGAAACTGACAACTGAAATCATCGTAACCGTTCCACCAGGTTGTACGCAACCCCAGTCTAATGAATAAATACCTTATTTAGGGCTTTTCAAACTCTAATAGCAAATCTTCAGAAAGAAGCAATGTATGGCTCCAGAGGCTGAAGGAAACAGCAACACGTTTGAGCCAGATTGTGGCTCAAAAGCTGTCAATACAACGAAGTCTAGTGCAACAATTTAAAAAATGGTGCTTGATCTGGTGCTTCTCACGGAACTTCAGCATCTCCTCAGGTCACCTCTGATCATCACGAAGGGGCTGTGGCATTTGGGCTGTTGTAGGCACTCTTTCAACTGCTCTGCTTATCAGTTGAGGGAAAGAGGCCAGGATACTCTTATGAAAAGAGTGGGTGTCCATTCCAGCCACCTCTATCAGTGTCTTATATTCTCTCTCTCTCTGTTGCACTGCCTTTCTGCATCACTCTTAGTGATAGGTTGACATCGTGACCTTTTTCCCAGCAGTGTGTTTTTTCCATTAACACGATTGTTACATGGGATATAATTGGGTGCTATGTGTGAGGATGTGTGCTTGAAGGGGAATGGACCCCCACCACACATTTCTGCGCAGAAAAGTTGCCCACCCCAAGACTCTGAGATGAAAGTCATACCGATAGCTGCTAATGGTACGTGTTAAATCTCTCACTTTCAGTTCCTTCAATGAGGCATAATGAAGAGGAATATGAAAATTAGCTTCGGGGAACTGTCTCCCTTTGATTAACACGCTGCAACTTCTTGCTAAGGGAATCTTTAACGTGATACAGCACTTGGATGCTTCCCTTTCTATCAGATTACCAAGGGCAGGATAAAACCCTCCCGGAGCCATAGTCTCTCTGGACTCTGGTTTGATAGGAGTTTGACTCAACGTCAATCTTCCGCCTTCCTGGAAGATACGCACTGTTAGTAGGCTGCTTTCTGGTCTCTGTAGACGCTCCCCTGATTGGTGTGGGACTTGATAAAAGTAAATTTTAAATTTGAGATTGATGGTAACAGGTTCATTTCTAGCTGAAGAAAGAGTTGCAAACGACGGTGCACCAGGTAGCACTGGTGCTTCACCGCTCCCGAGCTGCTTGTTAAAGTGTAGGTTCAAATACGGATCGCGGTGTGTGGAGACTACATTCCATCTGGGTGTCCAACCAAAAAACCTCCATAGGAAAGGTAATCTTAAATTACTTCTGATCTTCCCTCACCACTGGGACTGAGCGGCCCACACCCTTTACCTCAGACAGCACCTCCATAGAACTAAACGCATTTAATGCAAGTGACTTTTTAAGTTTCTCCGTGTTTAAATTCTATTTATTGCTTCCAATTTTGATTTAACTTTTTAAAAACATGTCCTGTTTCACTGCTGATAAACACTGCGCTGCTTGATGATGCACAGCAATTGTTCTGCCGCGTTTTTATTTGCACAATAAAACAAAAGAGACACATTTGATAAATATGTTTATTTAGCTGAGGTTTTCCTCCAAAACAAGTTGCCGCGTCGAGCTACTTATAATTACTGACCCATTTATACAGCTGGAAATTTTTTCCTGGGGCAGCTCAGAGTAAATACCTTGATCAAGGGTACTTACAGCAGAAGGTGGGATTCAAACCTGGATCCTTGAACATGAAGACAGCAGTTCTAATCACTGCACAAGCCATTTATCCATCATAAGACAAGCTTTTAGATATTGCAGCACAGTACTATTATTATAATAGCATCATTTATTTTTTAGAAAAATTTACTTCTGCTCTAATAATCATTGGTGTCATGTTTGTCTATTTGTCTAATGTGCAGTTTTGTTACAGCTGTTGTGTTATTTAATCCGGTGTGCACTGCCTGCCATTCTGCCACTGCAAAAAACCAAACGTGTAATTTCGGCCGGAATTCAGTCCACCAAGGCGTGATGCAGGCCTCTGAACCTTTACTTCTGCAGTAGTCATCAAGCTCCCAGTTACCAAAACCGTGAAAGGGACCCGTCCTCACCGGAGAGGTCCGAGCCCTTTTAACTGGGAGCAAAAGGTCTTGTTTCCATCTTTTGCCCTCCCAGGCCCTCTTCCCTCGGAAGGCAGGTCTGTCCGGATCAGAAGCCCTCACTGAAAGCCCACCAGCTGCCGCTGGCACCGCGACACACCTTCAGCACACAAATTCATGGTACAGACCACAGAGGACCTGGGGAATATTAGAAACTGACAAAAAAGTAATCCAGTGTCTAACGGAATAATGCTCCTGCGACACAAGCAAACTCCAACTGCGCAGAAGAGGAGTCACTTTACACCTGCATGAACACGTCATGGCGGTTTAACTCAATCTTCAGCCAGGCGACAAGGGAACGTGAGCCACATCATGGCTGCAAACAGCCACAAGTCTGCTGATCGCAAGACACAAAGGAGAGATGTGGGGGGAGGGACGGTCTGGCAGGACGAGAGCAGGGGCACCGTGGGACTGAAGTGTGGGCAGACAACCGGCAGGGGGTAGTGTTCGTGCCACAGGGGCATCAATTAAAACACTACAGGCACTGCAGAGAGTGAGACCTCAGGCCTAAACCTAGATCACAAGCCACAGGCCCTCCACAAGAAGAGCTCCAAAGCTTCAAAACAGACAGGTCTTCTTGTTGCAGATTTGAAGCGACTGAAGTGACAGCCTCACGTCTCCCTGCTTCCCTGGGTGGGACAGTGGTTCTCTCCAGCACAACAACCTTCACTGCATCCACACTGCCTGCCAGGATACCTTTTTAACAAGGTAAATCTGCTGATATTCAACAGCACGTCTGACACATTCCGACTTATAGGTTTCTTACCCACAATCTGTCCTCTTTGCAAAACTGCAATAATTAAGATGTCGGTAAGTTTTTTTTTTTTTTTAACAAGCACTCCCCTGCGGCCTGGGTACGGGGAGGTCCCCGTACCCAGGCCGCAGGATGCTGTTGGCGAGAGGAGCCAACCGGGAGCGTGCTGCCCCTAGTGGAGAAACCATCCCATCACCAGCCGCCACGCTTCCCGCTAAATAACTTCACAGTGGAACCGGTGAGGAAAATGTATCCATGCACAGAGACGCTCAAATAGAGCCATGCATTTCACAGATGGACCCACGCAAATGGACACAAACACCTCAGTGAAGTAGCAGATGCCAGTCAGAGGTTTTATTTCTGGGGTTCTGAGTAATTAGAATTTGCAGAGCTGCTACTCGAGCCGTACGAGCCCTGCCCTCGGTCCCACTGGGACAGATGAGGGGGTTGGTGGGAGCACGGCTTAAGCCGCGTCGCGACTGCGATGGCGACTGGTTTTAATGGCAGCGTCCTAATGGAGAACTAATGACTGACAGCAGGTTCTCAGATTGCTCTCATCCCCATCTGTACAGTGCTGCGGGAGATGTCAGGATGCGACAAACCGCTCGGTAAAAGTGGCTTTGATTCAAAAAAGCCCGTTTGCCAATCAAACTGGTTGCACAACAGCCACTGTCCCAAAATGCCACCCCCCTCCCCCCGCATGGCACTCTTTCTTCAGCCCCTCCACCACTGACTTTGAAAATGAGCTCCCAGGGTACACAAACAGGGACATCTGAAATGAAAGAGGAGTCAAGGGGAAGAGCGTGAGGGGGGCCATGTGGGAACTAAAGCGTTTTCATGTGAGTGTCTTTAAGGCCTTTGTACGCTTTCCCTAATTCCCTCCAAAACCAAACAGCGTAAAAAGAGCAGAGCAGGCGGTGGGCGTGGTGGGAAAAGGGAGGGGTGTGGAGGGGCACCAGGAGGTATCGGTTCGGCCGGAGCTTAACAGTGCTTTTGAAGTGTTTCTTTAAACATCACCTTCCATCTGCGTGCACATTTTCAAAGGTGCTGGAATGAAGCAGCCTGACACTCAGAGCAGCTCCCGGGGCAAAGTACTGGGTGGTTGGCTACCTGCCGTTCTACCCAACCGAAAGATGCTTTTGCCAATTCCTCATTTATCGTATATATATTTAAAGGTTGTGTGACAAAACCTTCTTCTCACAGTGTCTGGTGCCTAATGTGCAGAACAGACAGCTGTATGAATAGATGAAGGGTCAAACTGAAGGCCATGCATGTCAGTTTTGACAAAAGCATCTAACAGGCCACGTGACACCTGAGACGGATACATACGTCCACATTCATCACACCTTCCTACCTTTGTTCTCCAGCTCAGTCTGTGAGGAGTTTGCAAGCTCACCTTGTGTTCACTTTGTTTTCTCTAGGGGGCTCGTTTCCTCCCACAGTCCAAAGGCGTGCATTTCAGGTGAACTAGTGAGTATAAATCACCCTTTGTCTGTGTATATGTGAGCATGCTACATTGCTCCAGTGTATAGACTGCTGAATGCAGGGAAATTTAATGTTTATAACATTATAAGTCAGCTTGGATAAAGGCATCAGCTAAATACTCATTTTATGTTGACCTTTAAACGTAAAGGTTAAAATAAATGTCAGGGTCGGGCTAGAGATGAGGTGGTCAGCTAGTAGCCCATTCGGCAACAGTCAGGGTCAATCCGTTCATCTCTACGGTCTCCACCACGTACAGCCACCTCTCGTGCCTTGCAGTAAGCCTGTCCTTCCCCCTGCTCCAGGGGTGAAACCCTACCTGCCACTCCAAACCTGATTGAACATCTGAGAACAGCAGCACTAATTACAGAGCACATAATGAGCTTCTCTTGTCTATTTCCGAGAACTCAGACACGGCAGCAAGACCCCACCTTTTAAGCACAGTGGGACGTTACTAACAAACAGTTCTTCCTATACATGGAGGAGTCTTTAACTTCCTTC
The DNA here is from genome assembly GCA_900497675.1 of Arapaima gigas. Lineage (NCBI taxonomy): Eukaryota > Metazoa > Chordata > Actinopteri > Osteoglossiformes > Osteoglossidae > Arapaima > Arapaima gigas. Next base: position 14,375 of record UFQX01001247.1, on the reverse strand, counting down.
TATCTTTTCAAACTGCTCCCAGAACTTTAAGATGGCGTTATTCCAGAAGTGTGTGTGTGTGTGTGTGTGTGTGTGTGTGTGTGTTACAGTGTCACTGGTGCAAATAAACACACCGACGGAATAAATCCAGTTAATGTCACTCAGCTGTCACACACATCACCTATGCGTAAACCTCCAAATTTATTTCGAAATGTAATGGCTACGTTATGCATTCAGATATTTTCATGTATATGAGCAGAAGTGCCCATATTACTGATTAAATGACCTAGCTGATGTAGCTCGCCCTAAAACTGGTGCGAAGAAAATTGCACTTTAGCAAAAACCGCGCCACGTCTCTGATAGTTATGAACATCAAACATTCCATAAATCATGCATTAGGACTATCGAGGCAGAGCGGGGCTATATGTCCCCTAAGCCAGAGGGATGACTTTGAAATGCCGTCGCGAGCATCCCCGCGGTGCTTTGGCATTTAGGAAGCATCTCGTCCCACTAAGGCTGCATCGTTTCAGTGGCGGTATTAATGTGATCCTTATTTCCTTCCCTTTTATCATAATTGTATCTTTTTAATATTTTTCGCTTCTTCAACAGGTTATAACTCAGTAAAAGCAAAATTGGATTTTTACTTTTAAATGACATTTTTTCCTTGGTAGGTCACAGCAGAAGTTCCAGGTAAAGCTGTCTGGAGGGTAACTCACTGTAACAGCAGCACTGCACACATAAATGTGTGGCGTGTTACTAGACAAATGCATAACTAATCGTGCATATATGATATATGATATCTATGATATATGATATGATGGTTTACAACGCTACTTTTCTCACGTCTGTCAGGTTTGCGCTCCAGCAATCCAGGGACATTAGCCATAAGACAAAAATATTTCCAATCATGCAATAACCCAACGGTTTGTGTGATGATACACAGTCACTTAGGTCACTGGCCTTCTGTAGCTGTCCTGTCCATAGTGAAAAAGATGATGTGATATATTGTGGCCATATGTCAAAGCTGTGAGGTCATAGATCTACCTCAGACATGCTTCAATGAGGAGATTGCAGTGCGAGCCACATGACTAGCTTCTCCTGCAAGGCCTGAGCACAGTTTGAGCCAGCAAGACAACCAAGTAACATGGACACTGTTCAATATAATAAAACGGAACCTACTAAAGGCCTCGGGAGGCTATTTTCACCAGGACTAAACCTCAGTTAGAGTTTGGCACCTGAAGGAGCTGTTCGGACATGTTCCTTGGCATATCAGCTGCATTGTTGGTGGGGGGGGCATGTAGGGGGATAGTTTTCTACATCCAGGAAATGTCCCTTCTGTCCAAGTGGAAAATCCTTTTGTTCGGTTGAGAACCAGAGATTATGGGTACGGAATGCTAAACAACCGACAAGTGCATGTATTGTCACCAGAAAGTTCCTGAAGTGATGTCTGCCCTTGTGCCTTTTTTTGTTACGTGACAGATTCCCAGTGGCAGGCCTGGGCTTGCGGGTGTCTACCACACCTGCAAAAAGGGTTGAAAACATTGCACACTGAAACAGTTTGGAGTCACAGCCTTGCCTACAGAAGGAAATCCAGAAGGAATCCTTTTTCCTCGGGGGAAAAGTGACACCCTGAACCCTCTTCACTTCTGAGTGCAAAAGTCAAAGGAGACCTTCAGTGTCTTTAAAAGGGTGATAGCCGTGGTGACCGAGGGTCTCACAGGAAGGCACCGTGGACTGGGGACGTGGTGTGGGGGGTTTTCAGGGGGATGGAGCCAAAGAGGAACTGAAAGGGGAAAAAAAAGGGAAAAAAAACCTTTTCTTCTCTGTGACAGAAACATACAGCTTGTGACAACTCCATCAGCTTTTTCACAGCATGAGTAAGACTGTGGGGACAATGTCAAACAAGCTTTTTACAAGCTGGAATAAACTGACTCGTGACCTGAAAATTGTTCAGATCCCAAGAGCACAACTGCTGGTATGAGCACGATCTGCATTCTTGGACCTGAGTAAAGGCTGTCTCCTTACGCTGGAGTCAGTATGGATACAAGTGAAGTGAATAAATAAAAAAAAAAAAGCTAAACTGAAGTTTTGCTCACCGGAACAACTGACAAAAATGTAATTACAACAGACTCAAGAAATAAAGTACCTGTGGGACTGATACAGATTTATTTCTTGCAATAAAACATTCTAATACGGATAATATCTGCTGTGCTGTTGTAGATGTAGATTAAACGAAAATATTTTTAAAAAATAAGTGTGGAATTTTTTAAATAACGTACTACCTGAAAATACAGTGCCTTGCAAAAGTATTCAGACCCCTTGAAAGTTCTCAACACTGCGTGGATTACAAATTATACTTAGATATTTTTCCAATCTTTATTTTTATTGCAAACTCATATGCACCAGCACTAAACTGTTAGTGCCAAAATAAGTTTGAATGAACAGTAAATGAAAGAGAAATGGGGAAAAATAACTCTTAAACAGTGTGTGCAAAGCTAGTACATACTTACCCCAAAAGACCTAAAGCTGTTTCACTTGCAGCAAAAAGTGTCCGACAAAATACTAATGTTGGGTTTGACCCAAGCGGCGTATTTTAGTTTTTTTTTTTTTTCTTTTTTTTAAATATCTGCAAAGAAATAATTTATTTTGGCTCTTACAATTTCGTTAGGATAACAATACCGATTGAAAAAATGTGTGCGAGTGCAATTCGAAATTTGTTGATAACTGTCATGGGGTTTGAACACTTTTGCACGCCGCGGTACACAACTCGGTTTATAAGTTCCGTGTCCGCTTCCAGTTGCGCAGCAGTAAGAAATCGAAAAACGACAACTGTAAGGGACAGGCTATGTCACGTTCACGCCTTTAGGGCCGTTACGACGCGATGCTGTCGGGCATTTTTTTTCTTCACCAGTAAAATAACAACACGCTGCATTATCTCACAAACCCAGCAGTAATTACCAGCTCACGCTTTTCCTTTCAAAGAGAGAAGCTCACGCAACCATGAAGCAAACTGGGAAACAATTAATATTTTACACACGGGACAAGCTTCAAAGAAATTGGTTCAAAAATCATCTACTTGTACGACTCAATTAGCACTGTGTGCAGCCACCAGTCGGCCAGACACACTCCAGTCCAAAACCCTCACAGACGCACGTCTCCCATAGAAATGTCACGTTTTGTCGCTACGTTACGGACAGGGCCGACCCCTTGCCGGTACCTCTAGGTAGCACTCGTGTAGAAGCCTATCGATTTAGAGGTGAGACTCTGCACACAGGTCATTATTTCATTACCATGAACAAATAGACCAGACAATAGCAATACGCCACTTGGGATTCAAACCCACACCCAGCTCCTGCGTTCAATACATTTAGGAACAAGTATCCATCATTGTCCGTGTTTTAATAAAATTGGCAAAATAATACTATTCGGTGGAAAAGCACACTTGCACGATTTTTTCTTGCCTTTATTAGACTAGAAGACAAACACAAACAGATGAAACAGACGAAAAAACCAAATACGAAACGTCACCTCCGTAAACAGCAATAACACCACAAAGACACAACTGAAAATCACGGCTCACTCGCGTCCCTTTAAAAGACAATTCACCCGTGAACGATCACGCTCGTGAGAGCTCTGCGTTTTCGCTAAAAAAACCATATTTATAAACAAGGGCACAAGCCCTAAAGCACTGAACTCAGAAAACCAAAATCTCCAAACAGGGCAGACTTTTGAGATAAAACCCTGGAATTTTTATTCCTCAAATGCTTAAAAGTCATTCAAATCAAAATAAGTACAATTTGATTCAGTAAACCCCTTACCCACACAGGGGAAAGGACTCTAGGGCTTATCTCTCTCTGGTTCCAGTGTTACTCATGACTACCGCTCTTCCATTTCACTGTCTTTTAAAACAGTCATGTCCTGACATAACGTATGGTGTATAATAAATATACCATTAAAACCACTGTTAAACCTTGCAAACCCCGTGTAAAGAACTGCACACGGCGACCAACGATAATGAAACGCGGGGACCTGCGTCCGTCGGCCACCTTTCCCGCCTTTACAGCCTGTCCAGGGTGGGAACATGCAGGCTTGTAAAACTGAGATGGATCAAACAGCTGTAGGCTAGAGGGCAACTATCTGCCCCTCGCTGCACAGATGAAAGGCCTGGAGACACGAGCGACATCTGTTTAGTTCGTGCATGTGTTTTTATGTGGCTAATGTGACTTTGGACCTGCTCTGAGGGCACCTTGTCTTCACAAAGAAAGTACGTCTCCTGCCAAAAGCTGACATTCCTGTATCTGTGCCTTAAACGTCACTGGGAGGGCAGGACCTGCAAGTTTTGCTCCAGTCACGTCCTTCAAGACTTGCTCCTGATGAACTGAAACAAACTGAAGAGATCCAGTTAATCCCAGCCGCTGCTTAGTAATTGCTTGAAGGTCAAACTCGGTCTCACACTTAACTGTCACAAATTTGTTGCGTGTCATGTTCCAAACGGCAAATGGAAAATGGCAAAATAACAAAGCAGGCTTAAACTCTACATAAGTGTTCCTAAGGCCCAAAAACACACATCATTGAGATGGTGTCACTTCATTTGACCTTCAGATCTCCCAAGGGTTCATGTTAACACAAGATAGAAACTCTGAATTGTTCTGGGGGGAAAAAAAATCTACTTTTATAATTTTTTCAAGAAATAGTAGTTATCAAAAATTAACAGTTTAAGTCATTTTAAAGAAAACGGTCAGCTAAACGAATAAATAATAAAACCAACATGGGGGAGCAGCTGGCACAGTGGTCAGACCTGCTGCCCAGCACATGTAGGATACAGGTTAAAATCCTATATATTGGTTTATGGCCTTTGATGAAGTTATTTATTTATTTACCCCATATTTTTCCAGGAAAAGTTAACCATGTGTACAAATGTGTAAAACAATGTAAGTAGCTTAAAGTCTCTGGATAAAAGCGTCAGCTAAATAATTAAATGCAAATGTAATAATAATAAAAACCTGCAGGACAGGGTCTCTGAACAAGAGAGAGAAAAGGTTGAGCCGGACGCTGAATCGTTGGAAAATAAACACGAGAAGATATGCCGTAGACCTCAACTGCCGCACAACTGAAAATGAACCAAAGTGGTTTGAATCTGTTACGGTTCTACAAGATGCAGGAAGGAATTTGCAGGTGTTGCCATGGAAATCACTATCTTTTTGGCCAGTTTCTAAACAGCACTTTTAATTTGTACCTGCAAGCTGTGCAGCCAGGGTCTGGTCCCGGTAAAAATCACAAGCTGGCACTTAAAAAGGAACTTTTAATAGCGGAACAAAGTCACGCAAAAAGCGGGAATTGTGGGAAAAAGGGCAAAGAAACCTGCTTCATGCATGCTGCGTTAAGAGGTTCTCCTGACTGTGGTGATCAACCCTGTCCGCGCTTCCAAACCGATTGGTTCCCGTTAAAGTCAAAACTGAGGCTGCGAGAGCCGACCGCAACCGACGGGCATTTGAAGGAAAACTCAGCCATCTCACCTCAACCTCAGGTCTCCTCTGTACCTCCAGCGTGACCAGAGATGCGTGCCTTGAGTTGAGTAGCGCTCAAAGATACTCAAAACGCGGGCAGCACAGAAAAGGAGGGGGGAGAAATGAACTTGCATGAAATTTATTGACAGAGGTTAATTGTAAACAGCGCTGCGGGATCTGAGAAGAGCACGAGAACGTCTCGACTTTGTTGATTAATTTGCCCCTGCCTTGCTGATGGATACATTAGAGCTGCTGCAAGGTAGAGGGGGGGTCACATCTGACCGGGGAGGTGTTCCACAAGACAGCCTGTTGTGCCATTCCAGTGGACCACTGATGACATCACAGAACGCTAGAATAGGGCAGCTGGTATTAAGCCTGTGAACTGCTAGAGAGCCCAAATCCTCCCTCACCCAAGTCAGCTGTCACACACACACACACACACACACACACCACAGAAGCATAAAGCCTGATCACCCGAAATGGTACCAACCCTGTTGGCCCCAGATCTGAGAAAGGCTTGTGAGAAATACTAGTACTATAAGAACTGAACCTGCTTGTGTTTATTCATATTACATCCAAACCAGACAAAATGAAAGCACATATGAGAAGGTATTGTTATTTTATATATTTAATAGCATACAGATACTCTCAGAAGAAAAACACTGTTAAGAGGAAACCAAGTTTGTATGGAAATAAGAGTTAACGTGCTATGTTGGTCACTGGCTGGGGACCGGTTGCCGTTAAAACCGTGTGGTTTAGTTTTACAAATGACACTCCTTGGGAATTGTCGAATGGCACACTCATTACAGCTGGTGCAGAACATGCAATGAGGCGTCTTGTCCACGATGGACTTGGACTTTCTCATTATTTTTCGTTCTAGTCATCTTCCCGCTCAGTGTATGATGACTACCAGAGACCCGCATCTGGGAGAGCAACTCTTACTGCCCCATCAGGCTGTGTCACGCAAGCAGTCGGCAAGTATGGCAACACCGGTGGATGAGGAAGATGACTGGCCGCGACAAAACACGCTTGATGTGTGAAAAGGAAACCTCCTGGAATTAAGTCAAAATGAACACAGCAAGCTAATGTGTGGCAGCGACACAGAGCTGGCTAAAGGAGATCCTGTAGCAGGTGCAAGTTGTACTTAGCCAACGGGATCCTCGGCAATGTTTCCGATACACTAAACCGCCGTCTTCTGCCGAGCAGAACAAGAAGGGAGTGTCAGGCGCCCGGGGCGAATTAGTCAAATTGCTAAACGGTCCATCTGGCCACTTCTTAGGGGTCAGAACTCAGGCCCTTCTCCCATCAACGGGCACAGTGTGTATGGAGAGGCTGGGCATGTGGCCCCATGGAGCTCCTTTTCCCTAAATCACACTTTGCTCACTGACATCCCTGGAGTGCAGCAGCACTGCTGCTGAAAACGATTAATACTTAATGCGACGTTTTAAGAAAATGATTTATGCCATCTGTTTACAAAAGGCAAAGTACAGGCGCCCGCCTCTCCCGGCACAACGAGGAGCTGCCCATCAGCCTGGATAAGGGGGGCCGTTGCTGACGGAAGAAAGCCAAGGCTCCCGCACCTCTGAACATTCTGAACAATATTGGATACTGAATATTTTTGATACAGGGTTGGGAAATTTTGACCTGCTAAGCCCGGTTTTACCTCATTTTCCATCTTCATGTCATCCGTTCTGCAAAGGTTCAAACACAAATGGCTACCTTAATGTCACAGAAGATAAGAGAGCAGGGGTTAGTGGAGATGCTATCGTGACAAGGAGGAGATAAACACAGGTAAGAACAGTCCTTGGTTACTAATTTCTGTGACAGATGCACAGCTCGGCCTCACCAGACTTGCCAAGACCTGCTCACTTTCCATCAGCCACTCACCCCAAGACCTGCGGAGAGGCTGAGAAACTGTTGCCTAGGATATCATCACACAAAATAGAAGCTTCTCACCCAGTATGGAAACCAGTCGGCGCCGTGAAGGAGCAGTCTACCCGTGTTAAACATGTCTCATTAAATAAAAAAGTGCTATTTAGGGTGTTAGCCTTATGTCTGTTGTTTTTGTTTATTAACCTTGTAGTGTACAAAAGACAGAAGGTCTAGTTTCTTCTGTTTCAATCAAATTAGAGAAGGCGATCCTTCTGAATAGCCGAGCAGCTGAAACCCGCATCCGAAAGGGTAGCAGGCTGGCATCAAGCAGAACCGCCAAGAATACCGAATCAAGGGGTGCATCTGGACTTCATTTGTCTCAGCATAAAAGAAAATAAATTAAAAATGTTATGCAGTAGGGTTGTTTAGGGTTAAGAGGAATTCACAGCAAAACTGTTAGCTGTGCAGGCAGTGATCTCCTGCAGAGATGTCTAGACGGAGTTGAAATTGCCAACTCAACTTGTCCGAACACAAGGCGAGCGGAAACTCGCAGTGCCATGCTGTCAGTGCTGGTTCAGCGCAGCGATTAAAATAAGACACCATTAATCTGCATTTTTTACTGCTCCCTACGACTCTAAAGCTCCGGCCTGCATCCCTAAACTCAACAATTTACGAGTTTCTTTGTTCACGTGGGTCATTTCAACCGGACAGACGAGAAATGACATGGAAGTGGACATGAGAGAAAAACAGAGCAAATGCCAGGAGAACAGGAGGCCATACTGGGCATGTAGCAAAGGCCAGACTTGATGGAACCGAATGATCAGCCTCTAATGTAATTTGCTGTGTGTGCAGTCAAAAGAGAGCTCTTACAGACTAAGAGTTGTCGATCACAATCCTGATGGCTACATGAGGCTTCAGGGGACGTATTTTCCAGTCATACACAGGCCCCCGTGACTGAAATCATTAGCTAAACACCTTGCTTTCGAGAGACAAACTAATGGCTGAAATAAGGAGATGCTGCATATAATCAAGGTCATGTGCCCATAAAGAGCACATATTTGGTTTGGGCCCCTTCATCTGACTGCCGGATTTCATCTCTCTTTGTTTCAGAGACATGAAACTAGTCCATCAAGAAGCAATATCTACCCTACCAGAACCATCAAAAGTTAACTTTTTCATACATACATCAAGATCATAGTAGGTGCTTCCAAAGTGAGCTTGAAAGCCTGATAGAAGAATAGATTGTAAATACAGCCATCACGAAAAATTGCATCCAGACAGATATCTAACACTCTTCGCCTGACACGTTCTAACGCCTTTTTTCTTCTTCAGCAGATAGTAAATAATTACACGACAGCAGTTGTATTGAAACATACAGGAAAACATTGACAAGGTGATAAGCAATGGAGCTACAACAATGGGGCCCTGATTGATATCCAAACAGCAGCGCTTCTTCCCATCAGTCCATGAGCCCTGTCACCGGGCATAATAATGTCAGTCATTCAAGAGGCCAGAGGGGGACTACTGCAGTAACTGCCATTCGAAAATGAGTAAATAAGAGCAGAACGATCTTCAGCCTGAAACTTCAGCAGTGAAACTATTGTGAGTAAGTTTTAAGGACTCGCAGAGATAGAGCGAGGCCACAGTATATCTTATTTCTCCTTAGTTTCCAGAGCCCCATGCAAGATTTGATCAAAGACGTCTGAAAGGCCTGCCTCTAAAGTAGTGTAGGTCAAAGCAGTACACCAAAACTCAGCGGAACATTTCTTATGGTTTTAGAAATAAATGTGGTACTTTGCACCAACGAAAGTGCAAGGAGCACACATGTAAAGTCACAGGTCATAGCCAGCAAAAGGACAGCCTTCCAGGAGTGCTTATGCAGCCCCCCCTCCCCACCTCACCGCTGGCTTCCATTTTCATGCTGTCAATCTCCATCGAGTTTGGCGATTTTGACAGGAACATGCCCACGAGCCCCTTGTCACTGCAAGTTATGCCGACACTCGGCAAGCCTTTGACCAACAAGTGGCTTGGGTTTGGCGGACAGCTTGGGTTGGGGTGGTGCATATTTGAGTGAAAGGGGCCAATGACAGGTGGCCTTATTCTCCTAGGGCCTCTTTGAAGGGGCAGACTGACAAGCAGGTACTGACGGTTTGCTTGAAGCACGGTCCAAAGACCTGTCACAGGCCTGAAATGGGAAAGGCGTGACACCCAGTGCTGGAGTAACAAGCATTCCTTCAAAAACTGAGCAGGAGAGCAAAGGGAGCAGATCAATATAAAACAAACGCAGTCCTAATAAGCACCCGAATAGCAAGGGCTGCGTGCAAGGCCTTTGTATGACGGGGTCCATGTCCGCGGAACAAACACATTATTGACTTGCCCCTGATTCATTCTACCAGCTACCCAAAGTCTTGAAAAGTACTTATAGTCGGGGAACAGAGGGGTGAGGGTTGAGGGGAGGAAATGATTAACAATATTGTTTTTTTCACCAGGTTTACTGATGGAAAAGCTATAAATAACACACAGAGATGAAAGCCCCTGCAAAGCAAGCCAGGAGATGCAGTGACCTGCTTGCTCCACCTCCACCCATGTAAATGGAGTGATAGCATGTTGTCACAGTGTCACCTGTAACAGGCCCCACCTCCAGCATCGGAGCTTGTGACTGACAGGCGGGACACGGGATGTCGAGTTGGAAGTGCCGTTCCTTAGAAATAATGGGAGGCGTGGAGTGGGCAACGGGGATCAGCACTGCGGTTAAGCACATTCTTGCAGTGACACCAGAAACTTAATGTGTATTCTGCCTCAACGGGGTACTGTGAGGAGGGGGTGGTAGGCATTTCCTCAAATGGAGCACCTTTAACTGAAACAAAATTGTACCTAGACTCTGGGAGAGACACGCATCATGCACCAGAGGTGACAGGTCATCTCCAATTTAACTACATTTTCTTAGGAGCCCCTTTAATCTTCGCTGTCCCTTTTATTTCTGCTTCTAACTTAGCTGTAAATGCAGGGTACTGGGGGTAGACAAATCTTTGTTAGTAGATAGTAGATGGGATGCTCTGGATCTCAGGGGGCAAATGCCATATTTCTTTGAAAACAGCCATAATATAACACACGTTAATGCCCAGCCGAAATGGAACAAAGACCAGAGTCTCCACTCATGAGCCAATAGCTTACAAATCCCATCCGCTTACATTCTCAGCTAAGGGCTCTGGGGCAAAATGTCATATACAAAACGGTCTCATTTATGCCATGAAAAAATGTGTCATTAATTGCTACAATAATTGATGCGCTATTTCATAAAGATGTCGCAACAAAAAAGCACTCCTCCTGGCCAAAAACAAATGCATACGACCGTGTGTGGAAAATGAATAAACGCATAACTTTGCCTTTACGCGGGGATCTGCAAGGTCGCGTTCAGGTGCGAAAACATTCTGGGGAATTTTATCAGGTAAACAGCAGTCAGTGTGCCATGAGCTCTCTATTTGTCTTCACTGTATCTGGACCGACACTGATTGCTGGTTTGAATTAAGTACTGCGCATGAAAGCCAACCAGACATAAGGTTTATATTTAAGACAGATTCCCTGGACAATACACAGCTTGTAGGACATTGCTGTTCACTGGAGCTTCTCCAGAATACAATCAGCCGTTCCCACAAGTGAAAAACATGTCTCTTTCTCTCTCTCACACACACGCACGCACGCACGCACGCACGCCCGCACGCTGCCAGAATTACGAATATAAATACACACATTTTTCTAACAGACACACAAAGACACAAGCTGTCCCTTTGAAATATGCACACTACCCTGTCTGAAAACTGTCCAAACATACACAAATGCCCGGACTGAGAGACGCATGTAATCACAGCCAAACAAAACCTGCCACACTTTCTTTTCCTCCCTGTCTTCTCTATCTCTTTCCTGCTCACACACATCAACACATATACACAGCTGGAGAAATATGTGCACGCCAGAATCAACCCTGTGCTCGGTGACTTGAACTCTTTTGGTATCAGGTCCCAAAAAGGGCCTTCAGGAAGGAGCACCGAGATGGAACTGAGAAGACCAATTTAACAAAAAGCAAGGAGTAGAAAAAGATATACAGAGAGAGTGAGGAGCGAGACAGGAAGGACATTTGGAATGGGGGGTATAAAGCAGACAAGGAGGAAAAGACACATGGGGAAAAGAGTCTGGCAGAGGGGATACCAAAGTAGGGCACAATTAAGACAGAACCTCAGCTGTCATTCACACACTGTGTGGTAACAGCCCACCCCTTGCTAGGTCAGACCCTTCTAAAGACCTTGGAAGGAGATTAGAAGAGGGTTGTCATCAGCAGGAACAACCCGGCTTACGCCCGATTTCCACTGGTTTGAAGGTAACCCCTGCACTGTTCCAATGAGCAACAGAAAAACTGAGTCTTCTAAATGAAGCTCTGCTTTCAGCCAATGGGTTCTAGCACATTAGACAAGTATTGCTGAAGTCACTGTTACTGAATCCCAGTGTGTGCACCCCGGTGATCACAGTAACTGCAGACCCCTTAAGATCGGTCTAACATTTTACACCTCACTAGCTGTCAGTCTGGCCATTGTAAATGAAGCTTCACTATCAGCCAGTTGGCTGTAGTACATTAGCAACTGCTCATTTTCAGAAGAACCATTAAAAGCCCAAAGCTTCAGCCAAGCACCGAGGCATTCTGCCTTCACCAAATGACTGATACAAGCGCAGAACTTCTGAAGCACAATTAATTATTGGCTATTAGAGGCAAATGGCTGCTGGATATTGTTGGGAATTAAGCTGTGGATGGCAGCCCTCCTGCTGGTTTTACCGTGACAGCAGCAGTTTTCCAGAGAAATCTCTGCTTAATTGCTACGAAAAAACCTGTACATTTTTCCAGTATATTCTGAACATACAGACTCGTACTTTGTCCGGCATATTATGAAAATTTTGCACTGTTGGCTTGAGAGGTCGGGTTCCCAAGGTTTGCCGTGTTCTGATCGGGTGCAGTGGCTACAACAGATGCCATCCACTCTCCATTTGAGTCAATGTTACTACCGCCATATTTTACAGGAAACAAGTCTCAGTGGAGCTGGGCCTTAGTGCCCTGCACCTTGGAGAAGAGATTTACGCTCTGCACCTGTCACCCCGGGTGACACGAGGCCACTTGTTCAATCTGCCTCTTTGACATGCCACAAATCCCAGACTGCTCTGTCTGAAAAGCCCAGAACAGCCTGCGCTCCCCTTCAATGCTAGAGACTTGCATGTTCCATAGCATGAATTTTTCTGTTTATGGGGCCCTTTTTAATCTGTTTATTCATGTATTGTGAGTATCAGCAGATGAAGGCTGCCCTGTCCAGAGTAGTGGCTATCCTGATCCTGCAACTTCACTCGGTCATGGCCAAACACCCTCTCCCCCATCCACCGTTTCCGTCTATCCCCCGCTACATACCTCCCAGCTCCGTGTAATCCGACTGAAAGAGGAGGCAATCGTGTGGCTGGACTACAACTGCCACGTTCCAAGGGTGCTGAGAGGGACCGGCAGCATCAGATATCTGCTAGGGTTCTGGTGGCCTTGGAGGTAAGGTCAAAATAGGTCAAGCACTCTGCTGGCCTAGCAGGAGGACAGCACCAAATCTGTGTACAGATGGCCCTCTAAAAAAATGTCACTGTGGAAAATCCGACAAATGCTGGCAAGCGGTGCAGAGGAGTCACTGCTGTTGGTGTTGGATTTTCTCATTGCCATCGTATTACAAAACCGGTCAGAGACTTACTGTAGCTGGGAGAAGCTTTTAAGATGAAAAAAGTGAAAGGCTACAAGATAACAGTAATGAGGTAACACAAGTGCGTGCTTGTGGTATCAATTTCTTAAACAGTGAACTCACAGTGAAAGAGAAACATCTGTGTTTCCATGGCAACAGTCAGTGATTGATAACTCATCTACTGGAGACTCTAAGAGAGATACCGGAGAATGATCTATGAACAATGTGCGGCACTGAAATTAATGCATTTATGCAAGTTGCTTAATTATTAAGCTTTTATTTTAAGCGCGAGATATAAAGAGCCAGTTAAGTGATCTCATTTCCCTGAGATCTTTTGCTTTTGTGCGCGTTTCACTGTGGGCGGCATCGGATGCAGCTGACAGTCCCTGAGAAGGCCCCTCTGTTCCCTCCTTGTTCATTTCCATACCCACATGCCCACCCCGCCTCCTATTTCAAAGAGCACGTGTGAGGAGCCAGTGGGGGGCGGCCGAGGGAGCTGGCCTTGCACCGCAGGGGACGCTGGCTCGCTTGCAGGTGCAAGGCAGTCAGTTCAGACATGCTACAAAAGACAATAGGTCAGACCGTTGAATTTTTTAAGCGTCATTGAAGGAGCACGCACTCGGACTAAGGGTCTAGGCTGCAAGGGGCGAGGAGTGGTGTCTATAAACACAAATGTCCTTTGTGAAAATCTTTAACACCTCTTAACACTAAAATTAAGATGGACTGTGTTTAATATGGAAGCTCATTAAAAAAGCCCATCGCTATAAGGGACAAAACAGATTTTTAAAAAAATGGCCCTGCAATATAATGGTTCTAATATCTAATAGCGTCGTATAACAAAATCATCCGATTGACTCTAGAAATCCTTCAAAAAGTTTGTTCTATTATTTACTTTTTTCAGACAGATCAGAACTGAGGACAGATTCAAGGTACAGGTGAAACCTGGGGTTTTGCTCACGATATTTACAGCAAGGTGTAAACAGTATGGAGCGTTAACTGTGTAGCACTTTGCATGGGGAAGGTCTTACAACAGATACTCTGGCAAGGATGTTCTCTCTGTTCGCCTTCTCAGGGTTACACACCCTCCTACTGCCGGGGAAAGTTTAAATAAAGGCTTAGCGATGAGGACATTGTGTGCAACTGTTTTGACTGTCTTTCCTCCCTTTGTGCTGGAACAGCTACAGTACTGTGCAAAAGTCACTGTGGGAAAAATGCTATAAAGCGAGGATGGTTCCAAAAATAATGCCATGAATACTTATTA